>CAIGQW010005633.1:6505115-6520156 GCA_903798125.1 Danio choprae | reverse complement strand
AGAAAGAAAGAAAGAAAGAAAGAAAGAAAGAAAGAAAGAAAGAAAGAGTAAGGTGCAGATGACGCACCATGTAAACTAAATTAAAAGGAGTTCTATTACAGCCCAAGAATAATAAGCAAGAACAACAAGCAGAAAAACAAAGAAAACCCATAAAGGACATTAGGCGCTGAGCTTTATATAACATTTGAGTGAATATTTCATGGGCAGAGAGATAGAGAGAGACTCTAAACTTTCATTAAGCAGGGTATTTCGCTGGGAGGGAATTTCGGCGCCTTTCACTTTTTCTTGGCTTTTATTGCAATAATACAGATATCTCTCTGGCTCCCAACCCCTCCTCATTCAGCCCATTTCCTTCCCGCCGTCTCTCTCACTCTATGCTTTTTAAAATATAGTAATAAAAACATACTAGATCCTTTTTAAATGCACTATTACTTATCATGGTCTTTTCATATCGTAGCATCACAGGTGTTTTAAAGCCGCTATAAAAGTGCGTCATTTATTATTCAAAAGCAGCGTCGTCTTTTTGCATATTATCTGAGCGCTTTTATACTGCGGGCTGCCAGACTCCCATTTAAAATGTTCGGCAGAATTGATAACGGCAGACACGCGCAATAAAAACAGCGCCGGGGGCAGGGTGGCACGCGCGCCCGCTCATATGCAGATCCCGGTAATTACTTCAACAATTCGCCAACCATTCCTTTATTTGCTCTTTGAGCGAGGGATTTCACGCTTTTAATTCGGTTTTCATCAATCTATTGATTCTCGGCTGCTAAATTGTTTGCACGGGTCAAAGATAAGAAGTGGGTCCGAGCTCCTCTCCAGCGCCCTGCCAGCCAGGTGAAACCGTTTGTGTCCCTCATATAACAGGGATGCTAACGGGAGCATTTTATAGCCTACCCACTCACCAAAAACAAACAAAAAAAATGTAAATGTTGAATTTAGACCGCAGCATTTGCAAAGAAAATGCGCAATTGCAAAGTTAAAAACACGGCTGTTAAATGGATTCTACGTAATATTAATAATAGGCTAATAATAATAATAATAATAGGTCTTATGATAACAATAATAATCTAGCAATATCAAGGACAAAAATAACAAATTGTGCTATCATTTTCATATTGAATAGTGATATATATATATATATATATATAATATTCTTTAAGATAACTGAACACATGTTGACTATCTATCTATCTATCTATCTATCTATCTATCTATCTATCTATCTATCTATCTATCTATCTATCTATCTATCTATCTATCTATCTATCTATCTATCTATCTGTGACACGATAAAAGCAAACAGACTCAGAAGCTAAAGAGTGGCCATGGGTCAACGACAAGCTCTACGGGAATGACGTAAGCGTCTTCAGCCACTGGACGAGGGCCGAGCTCCCGGGGGGACGAGGCTTTTTAGCGTCAGCACTCACTAATGGTCTATTAAAATATCAACTACTTCAAAGTAAACGGATTTGCTCCACACCAACTCCCACCCCCTGAAGCTAATCAAACGCGGCGGCCAGGCCAAAAGAGCATAATCATTTTTACGTGGCAGATTACAAGGAACCACTTAGATCCGCTGTCAGAAGATCGGGTGTCCCAACACTCTCGATTAAATAAGCGCATGGGAGTGCAGCTCTCCAAGCGCCAACACTGTGGCTCCTTTAGGCGCACAGCTGTGAAACTGACTGTTTCCGGATGCAACCACTAAAGAACATCAAAAAGTCACTGAAATTATGCTGCGAATTAGGCCTATAGAAAACGCAGTAAAGTTTTCAAACATTAGTTAATGCAAGATGCTGTCTCAATTAACCAAAGTTAAAATTGCTTTAGTTCTATACGTGCAATTATTACATTATTATTGTCTGATTATACTCTCTACTCTATAATATTCATTCATTCATTCATTCATTTTTTTTCGGCTTAATCCCTTTATTAATCTGGGGTATTCCGCCACAGCGGAATGAACCGCCAACTTCCAGCTGCAACCCATCACTGAGAAACACCCATACACTCTCATTTACACACATGCACTATGGACAATTTAGCTTACCCAATAGCGCATGTCTTTGGACTTGTGGGGGAAACCGGAGCACCCGGAGGAAACCCACGCGAACACGGGGAGAACATGCAAACTCCACACAGAAACGCCAACTGCGACAGCGCTACCCACTGCTCCACCGCGCCGCCCTACTCTATACTTTATAAAATAAGAAGAGAGCATTAAATTTGAAAACCTTAAATGTTTTCCTTTAGTGTATTTGTTTCAATTTAATATTTGTACATACGTAGGAATAAAATATGAAAGACAAGCTCTAGGCTCTTCATAATTTCTACACTTACCATAAACAAAATATGCAGATGCTTTTAACATGGTTTATACTTTTAATGGTCCTATAGCATCGAAAATGAAATGCAGAAAAATACAGAATACTAGGTCTATATTCTTTTTGGTTTGGTTTATTTCAGTTTTGAAATATATTGAAACGTATTTTTTTTTTATTTTTTTTTTATTTTAATTTGAAGCGTGAATGGATAATGAGCGCGCCTCCTAGCTTTAATACACGTTGAAAATATGTTTTAAAATTAAAGTAATCAAAATATGCTTTCCTTGCTTAATCTCATTAATTTCATATGTTAATAACATTTACTTGCACAGAAAGGGCCATGTATAGTATAGTTTATTTTTCTCGTGAGGCCACAGTAGAATCTCCATTAAAAATAAAACATTTAGAATGTTAAAGATGATGTCAGCATGTCCATAATGAAGAGATACTTGACCAATACAGAAATTGAGGACTAAACGATCTGCATTTTAAAGAATGATATCAGAATGCGCGTTATGTTTTGTGACTTGTAACCAAATGAAAGCCAATAAGGAGAGCGAGATTGAGCACTGTCCAATCAGAGAAGAGTACAGCGCAATGAGTTCCGTGCAGGGATCCGTTGGAGAGAGAGAGTGCCAGAAATCTGCCAAGTCCTCGTGCCAAAAACTTTTCACCCACAGACGAATGCGTCCAAGCCGTCCTAAGTCAAGAATTGAATAGAGGAGTTCTACATCACAAAGTAGATATTACTAGGGATTTCCTTATTTACAGAGATAGAGTTTTCCGTAGTGCAAATCCAGGACAGTTTAAAATTGTCTGTGGAATAAAACCGCTGGAAAGGTTCGGGTGGTGAGGATGGACCGAGCTCCAAGCTCCAGCCCAAGTGGCACCAGTCAAACATCACAACCAACCCAACATGAACCCATCAGCTTCGGCATTGACCAGATTCTCAGCGGAACCGATCAAGAATCACAGCAGAACTCGACCAGGAATAGTTCGGAGAGCAGCAGCGGCAGCAGCAGTGCGAGCGGAGGCTGTTACCATCTCGGCAGCCCAACGGGAGCGAGCGCAACGCCGTACACGACACTTACCGGCACATTTCACGGTATCGCGGCTCCTTATGAGGAGTCCAGTCCATACGGAGTGAACTTGACCCTTGCGCCCGGAGGAGTGATTAGGGTCCCGGCACACAGGCCTCTTGCCGCGGCCGTTCCTCCACCCATGGCAAGCGCCGTACCCGGACTTGGGAGCCTCAGTTTTCCCTGGATGGAGAGCAGCCAGCGCTTCGCAAAAGACAGGTTTGCAGGTAAATAAATACTCATATCATTTCAACATGTACCTTGCGGGTTTCTTACAAATATTCCTCTTGGTTAAAATGAGGAAAATAAAGAATTGATTGAGGAAAAACATAATTTGAACAATAAATTTGAACTCAAACTGAATTATGTTCTAACAATTTTTAATGTGTTAAATATCGGTGGTTTATGGATAAAAATCAACAAAGAGAGCAAAAGTCAAGCAGATCTACAAATCATGGAAATGTATTTTTTTCTTTAGCACTCCTGTTTTAAATAATTTTATTTTTATTTAAATTGCACGTGAAGAACTAAAATAAGTTATCAGTGTTTCATACGAAGTGCATTATTAATAACATTGACCCTATTATAAAATGCTTTAGCTAACCTAGTAATACATTGAAACTTTTCGGCAAAATTAAAAGACTCATATAGCCTGCCTAAACGAACTGTTATATAAATAATAATCATAATGTTTAAAATCATATGTAATTATAGAATAACATTCGTGCATATAATCATATGCGTGCACATTTTTTAGACTACTGTACATACTTTAAAAACATGTTTGCTTGTATGGGAATCATAGGAATGAATTGATTTAGCTTTCGTAGGCTACATTAAATATTAGACTGTCTGTCTGGGGAAACTTGATCCTGGTGTTTCCATAAGGAGGCGGCAGATGAATTGATGTTGCTGAAGAGCTCGTTTTAGTTTTATTTGACCTCGAAGACCCTGAAACACCTGTACCGGTCATGGGCGAAATTAAATGAAACGAAAGTAAACAACTCAACATGTTCAGAATAGGTCAGTGTGCTGGTTAATAGCCTGTTTGAACATAAAGAGCTTTTGGGCATGATTTTACTTTCTAAAAAAATACGAGTAACAATTTTAGGCCTTCACAAGCTATATATAATTTAATCTCATTGGATATTTGCTAATTTTAACACATATTATATCTGAATAAATAACAAATCGTTATAACCATGCACAAATAAGTAAAGCGCATGCATGTTTTCTTATTACGTTTTTGTGTTGTAATGACGTTGAAAATGCAGGCCTTTTGTTTATGTGTTTAACCTTTAACGTGCTTCGCAAATACGGAAACAAATGAGTATTGTTATATTTAGTTAACCGCTGCTTTGCATATGAATGTAAACTCTTACAATTCAGAGCTGTCACATAGATCACAAGCTTTCTTTATTCTTGGGCAAATGGCGAACGCTGTGCCATTAGAAAGACATATCAATATTTCACCAGCTTTAATTATTGCCACCTATAGCTGCACTAACAGGCGCTCTCTGCTGCTCTGTGCTTTTTTTTAGGTAATAAATAAATTAACAATACAGGAAATTACCGTCATTAGGAGAACAGCTGCTGTTTGTATTTTATGCAACATTAATAGGATATGTTTTGTGTGATTTTATTGTACAGCTTATATGTAACCTGAGTAACAGGCCTCTCAAAAAATCCTAAGAGCATCAGCAATCTATCTATTTATGAGGGTTTTTAGTATTTATCAATCAATAGCATAATGTCTAATTTGACATCTAAAAAGTATAGAAGCACTATGGAGTCATTTAAAATGAGGAGCAGATTTCCTTTGACTCAGCAAGAGTCACAATTACACAAACCTTTAAGTGAAAGCTGTTTTACTGTGCAGAAAGCCATTTACTTCTTAACAGTTATTCATAATAAATAACAAAACATCAAACATGTTTATTATTTAAAAGTGTGTTTCTTCTATCTAAAATGTTAATATATATCTTATTTTGGGTGGGTTTGGAGGTTCTATCTTTGCAAGTCTTTTGCATTAAATGCATTATATGTCAAAATGCAATGACAAATTTGACAACACAAATCAGTGTAGATTTACATAAATATCTATCTAAATCAATAAACCAAAATTATGAATATTCAAAAGGAAGATTGAAATTGAGCTTTTTATAATTTCTTTAAAAAAGTGTTGGGAAGCTAAGTTGTAGACTTACCTCATATCTCATTCTGTGCTTTTTCTTTCGTTGTCCATCACACAGCAGCCCTGACGCCTTTTACTGTGGCTCGGCGTATTGGTCACCCGTACCAGAACCGCACACCACCTAAGAGAAAGAAGCCCCGCACGTCTTTCTCCAGAGTGCAGATCTGTGAGCTGGAGAAGCGCTTCCACAGACAAAAATACCTGGCCAGCGCTGAAAGGGCAGCTTTGGCCAAAACTCTGAAGATGACAGACGCACAGGTCAAAACATGGTTTCAAAACCGCAGGACTAAATGGAGGTGAGACTGAGAAAAAAATGAAAAATATGTTAATATGAAACATCAAGGAAAAGTGGTGAAAGGAAATGTGATCCCAGAACAAAGGCACAATTTCACTAAAACAATATTTCCTATTAGATCTTACACAAAATACAATATTTCCCATTTTCCATTAGATCCAGGCTGGGTATTGTCCAGTAACTCAATCTCTCAAATAGTTGATTGTTTTACCTACAATGTTATAACTGACTGAATTTAAGACTTAGTTCTCAAATTATTGACCTACAATATTTGATCTGGCATTGCTGTATTTGCAATGTTACTTGGGGTATTCTAAAATGCAGGCCTTTGTGCACCATATCATTTTAATCATCACAGATTCACATTCATATTTCTAGTAATATATATGGCCAAGACAAGACGTCCCATTTTGGTGTCTGCATGAACAATAAAACTTTTTGTCAAATGACGTACTTATTCTGACCTGTGATTATTAAACTTAAAAGAATGAGTGATTATTTTTTATTGCTTTTATTAGACATGTATTTTATTAAATGAAACATCAAATTATTCTTATATAAACTGTTATATTCAATGACAAAGTCTACTGTGTGTGTGTGTGTGTGTGTGTGTGTGTGTGTGTGTGTGTGTGTGTATATATATATATATAAATATATATATAGTTTGTTGCCTGTCATTACATGAAATCTCTTGATTTGACCTAATACCTTAAGACCTGTAAGAATAATGGGAAAATAATGGGGTTGTCAAGAAGAAAAATGAATTATTAATTAAAGCAAACACACTAACGACATGCAACACTTTGCAGAAGTGGAAGGTCTGCTTGAACATTACTTAGAGTTAATATTTAAACAACATGGGCATTTACATTTTTGAAAGGTTGACTTACATTTTCAAAACATTCAGCTTCAGCCTTTTACAATCTTAGACAAATTCAATTCAAATCATACGTCAGTAAATATACACAGTTAGTGGTTTTGTTCCTTCAAAAATCCCCCTAACTTGCAGTTTTAAAGGCCTAATGTTTAGATTACTTAAGAGTCATTTCACTCTGTAATTCAATCCTCATGCTGAAAATTAAACAGATATCTGTGCAAATGTAAAACTTCTAGTCTAATGTTCACTATGTTCTTTCCCTGTATGTTAGACGGCAGACGGCGGAGGAGAGGGAGGCAGAGCGTCAGCAGGCCAACCGGCTGATGATTCAGCTCCAGCACGATGCCTTTCAGAAGTCTTTGACTGATTCAGTTCCAACAGACCCGCTCTGCATCCACAACTCATCCCTGTTCGCCCTGCAGAACCTTCAGCCTTGGGCGAGTGAGGAGAGCAGCAAGCTTGGAGGAATGACGGCGCTCGTATGAGTATCGCAACTCAAAGGAAAAGACATTCTTTGTTTTGATGGACTAGGATGTTGGTCGACTTTATCACCATCCCGAATGGCTATTTCATTCAACCACAAAAAAAGCGAGGAACTAATTTTGGCCATCTACAATGAGCAAACCCATATAAATAAAAAGGCCTTTGCAAAATAAATGAAGGCCATTTTCTGTGGTGTGTCTGTGCGTACAGAGACTTTTATCCCCATTAGGGTCAGTTTCATTGACAAAGTGACCTATAGGAAGGAACAGGGCATCTCAGCTGACCCTTTTACAGAGCTACTCCTCTTTCATCTTTTCATTTGCCCTTCTGCCCCCCTGTGTAATTTTTTCCACCACTCAGAGCTGTACAATACAGGATTAATGCAGAAGAGGGAAGTAACAATGAATTAATTATTTATAATGCAAGTTGCATGACCTAAAATGCCCCCAATATGGCCATGTAAGAAAATAAAAGGACAAAACCCATTTCAAATAGTAGTATACTCCTCAATACATATAATTTCTTTTTTTTCTCTCAGGTTGGGTATTATATAAAAATGTATCATTTCAGATTTTAACCCACACAAAAACTATTCAGGGTTGTTTCAAACCCAATTTGTATTAAATATGGACAAACTTTACATTATTTTTAAATTAACGTTTTTATCCAGTGCTTGGGTTTGTCAACATTTCACCCAAATTTTTGAGTGAAGAAACAACAACAATCTCCTATTTGTGATTTTTATTTATATTTATGAAATGGCATCTCAACAATTTGAGGAATAGCATGAAATGTCCTGAAGAAAGGGCGTATTATGTAATTTGCAGTGGTTGCGATTTTCATCGCCCGCATTTCATTCAGCAGTATCTCCAAATGCAGCTCAGAAACTCCTCCGAAACAGTCCAGTGGCTGAACGTTGTGTGTCAGAGGGAAATGAACAATTTTAAGGGTTGGTGAGATGACCCTGTAATGTAGGTGTGCTGTTGCATCCCAAAATCTGTATTATACTTTGTATTTGATAAATATGTAAATAGCAAACAAAATTAATAAACACTCTGTTTTGGCATTAACACAAAAGGCGTGCTTTGCTTAATTTGTAATTCCCCTAATGTTTTTCTTGTTCAAAGAGGCGTATTCCAAATCCCTAAGCAGCACTCTTCTTTAGAGTAATGCATTGCTTTCAGAGGTCCTACTACTGTTCTACACAACTTGATCGACAAATAAACACTGAGTCCTGGTAGTTGGCTGAAGTCGATTATGCCTGCCACAGCAAAAAAGCACTTACATCCTCAGGCAGATATATGCGGGATCCTGTGGGACCATAAAAATGCCTTTATGCCCTCTGCAACCAACTCCCTCCTCCCAAAGTGCTGACTCTCAGGAACTGACCTGCTTTAAAGGCCTGGGTGGGGGTAAATGGAGGGGTGTCCATTATAAAGTGATTTAACAGACTCCTTACATTATGATGCTGTCTAAGCCTCCGCAGGGTGAACCTGTGGAGTTCCACCACTGCTCTTTGCGGACAGATGGTTAGTGGTGACCTGTGCCAGGGCCTCTTTGACTGGAGAGGGTAAGGTGATGTGTGTAGTTGAGTCGAGGTCATCTGAGAAAGCCTTCAGTCACAAAGACACATTAGTCAGGATAATTTACACAGGAAGTGTTCTGGCTCCTTTCCACATCTACAGTGACATCACATGTGCAGTTGCTCAACTTCAAACTGTTTTGTAAAAGGTGGTGTTGTGCTGCCTTCTGCTGGCTGTTACGTGCAAGTGCTTCTATTTAAGAAACTTATTGGACGTTCAAGTCTCATATGTTAAACAAACCCACGTAAAAAATACTCTAAACTAAATAAACCTATGAAAAATGTGCTTTTCGGTTTTCAAAAAGGTTTATAAATATATTGAAACCTTTTATGATAAATGGCAAACTTGGCAATGTTAAACGTTTAACAATTAAAGAGGAACGGTGACTAAGTGAATGTAAAAAAAGAAATAACCAATCAGAAGTGATTCTTAAATTAAACGCAAAATATAACTCAATTTTACACGACACCGACATATAAGCATGTGGTTTTCCTCGGTTTCTGAGGTAAGTTTACTCTCAAACCGCTACAGGTTCAAAGCAACTACTGCGTTTAAGATCATTTAAAAAAGAGGAAGAATACAATTAGTAAAGCTACAGTAACAACTGATTGACACACTCCTCATTTGCATTTGATTTATCACTTGCGTTGTTGGTTTGAGGATTTGATTCATCATTTGCGTTGTCGGCTTGAGGATTTGATTTATAGTTTGAACATTTGATTTATCATTTGGGTAGTTGTTTTGAGAGTTTGATTTATTATTTGATCTTTTAGGCATTTGAATTTTCATTTTAATTTGGTTAGGAAAAAACTTACATACCATACAAAAACGCAAAATATAACTCGTATAACGTTTTAAACGACACCGACACGCAAGCATGCGGTTTTTCTTGGTTTTTGAGGTAAGTTTACTCTCAAACCGCTACAGGTTCAAAGCAACCAAGCACTACATGTTTAAGCTGAATTTAAAAAATAATAATTCAATTAGTGAAGCTACAATAATAACTGTTTTTGCATAGCACGTTAAATTAAGATGTCGGATAACACGGGCCAAAACCTTAGCTAAACATTTCAAATTGTCAAAGTCCAGACTTCATACAAATATTTACAAAAGAAAGACACTGCTCGTACACGTCTGGTTTCCTAAATCCGTGTTTAAGACACGTTATTACGTCTGCATAATGATACAAGATTCTCTTATTTCCCACCCCATGTAAGGCCAGACAGAATCTGCGATTTTTATACGTAGTAATTCTGGGTGAATAGCAACTAAAAACTTGTAAGATGAAATAATGAAGATTTACACTACGCAATGGCAAACGCATCTTTCATTGAAGTCCAATGAAACCCATGGTTGGTAAACAAAGCAAATCTCATCATAGATCTATTGTAAATAAATCATACATTTGCATATTAGTTACTGAAATGAATAATAATAATAAAAAAACAATTTACAGAATAGCCTAGATGGGCAATTATTATTTTTTTTAAATCTGCAGACTTCTGCACATGCAAATTACATGTGGGCCTACACAAGTCACAGTATGCCAGACATTTATTGCACTTTTAGGATTCAAAACACTACACAATAGCTGGGCTTACACTTGTGAAATATATACTTTATTTGCATTTAAACCGATTTCAGAAAGTCAAAAAACAGAACCACATCAGAAATGTAGTCCAACAATGTGGAGTCCTGATTCTTTTCAGACAGAGCTGCAAAGTCTGTGACATTAACTATAAATTGATGACATCTGGAGAAGACCACTCAAGCCTGAACATACAATGCATTCAACCTTTTAACTTGTTACAGTGAATGACAATTACAAAATAAAATTAACTGCTGCTGAAATACAAGAATTCATTATTGAGGCCATTCTGAAATCCACTAATTATATATTGCATATCACATCACAGCTCTAATCAGAAGGCTATGCAGACATTTCCATGTCATTTTAAAGAAAACATGGACGGGCACCACCAACATATCTTTATATTAATTAGAGGATCATAATCTTCTGCTCAAGAGTCTTATTTGAGCAATACTGCTGCCAAATTAATGCCACACTCCATGGACATGACCAGGGGTGTGGATAAGGCAGACTGAACAAGGTCAAGTTTTTTCAAGGAATGGCACGGATTTAACATGAAACCTGAAGGGTATGGGGACAAACAAACATAAAATTGCAGGTAACAAAAGTAAAATCGTGTGGGAAAGGGGCTTAATTTAAGCAAAATAAAAGGCGTTTTAGTTCATCTATTTGACAGTCTGTCTCCACTTCCAGAGCTCCTCAACGACCTTTGGAAATAAACAAAAACATGGGTAAGACTTCACATTTAGTGCTTTCTAACGAAGTCCATCAGTGATAATACATTTTATCTCCATTTATTTAAACATAACTAATAAAAACATTGTATATTTCAACAAAAAAAGATAGATAAATTCACAATTTGTTTGTATTCATATTTACCAAAAATGCTTGAATGTCCAGATAAAGGACAAAACTCATTAAGACAATGCTTTATTTAGACAAAAAGCAGGCAAATAGAAAAATATTTTATAAACACTGAAGAAAAAAAAAAAAAAAAAAAAAAAAAAAAACACATGCCAAATTTCAAAGTCAGGTATTTTACTGTTTTACTCGCGCAAATTACTGACCCAAATCATCCACATCAAAATCACAAAAGCAATGAACTTACCTTTGGATCCGTGCCTTTAAAGCAGTTATTCACATAGTTCTCAAACTTCAGCTGTATTTTAGGTAATGACACACCCTGCATAAAAAAAGCAAATAAAGAACTTTGGTGTTGTTTTTGGCAACTCGCTGTGATTTCACTTGCTGAGGGAATGTGCAGAAAAACAAACCTTTGCTACACTCTCCATCATCTTAGCCTTGATCTCGGCTGAAGTCCGTGGTGTTTGTGGTGTTTTGGGGGTCTGTTCTTTCTTGCCCTTTTGTGGAGTCTGTTTCCATAAAGCATAAATTTCCAAATCAACAAGGCTAGATTGACTTCACAAACTTCAACCTCTACTTTCAGGAAGAGAAAGAGATATACAAACCTGTTTAGCAGGTGTATTGGGCTTGGGTCCTTTTCCATTCTGTGTAGGGGTCTTTGGTTTTGCTGGTGCCTTCTTTTCCTGACAGAACAATGAGGGGAAAAATAAGTTGATTCAATATTATTTTGATGGCACTTTTAAACGAAGTGCACCCTGAATAATTTCTCACTTTTACAGGTGATTCCTCTTCACTTTCGTCGTCCTCCTCCTCATCATCATCATCTTCGTCGTCATCATCATCATCACTGTAAGGTAAAGTGGGAATATTTTTACTTATTAAAAGGAATGTTATCAAATAGATATATTTGAATATTATAATTGTATTACTGATCATCAATTCTCAAAAGCATTTTATCGATATTTATTTGCTCACATCCACAATAAAAATTGACACTACCCAAAATTTTTCAAGTGAACAAACATTGCCCTTAAATAAGTATGTGTGTTGATCAATAATTTTTGGGCAGCTTTGACAAAAGGTTTAAACCACTTCAAACGTTGACTACTGCATGCTTAATATCTGATGTTTGCAAATATGCTATGATCTTAATGAAAAATAATAATAATAATAATAATAATAATAATAATTACTTAAGGTTCTTGACTTTACAAAAACACCAAAGACAATACTTACTCATCATCTTCCTCATCCATCTTCATTTTTTTCTACATAAAAGAAATTTTAGTTACAAAATTATATACATGTATTAAAAAATAACAATAATAATAAAAACCATAGTTCCCAGCTAATTCTAGAACTCACTGAAGGCTTTGGAGTTGACAGTGCTGGCCTTTTCTTAGATGTCATTACGGTCTCCTCTTCTTCCTCTTCCTCCTCTTCTTCTTCATTATCAAAAGACTGGTCTCCTTCCATGACTGAAACGAGATTCCATTTAGAAATTTCAAGATAATCTCAAACAGTTTGAAAGCATGTGAGACTACCAACAATACTTACTAACAAGATGCTGTCCACTGATGTGAACTGGACCAGAACCAGTGCGCAGACGGAAAACAACTGGTGGAGTTATCTCAAAGCCCCCCAAACAGACCTGCAAACACATCTTCCATTAAAATCAACAAGGAAAAAAAAAAAACAACAAAACATTGTACAAACTATCACTGAAAGAATGATGGCCAAGTCCACTTACACTTGGGAGAGTTGAAGGCTTGAGTGTGGCTAGAACTGCTTTGACCTTCTGACCCTCTGAATTCTGGCCTTCAATCTCCACAACATTCAACTCATCTTTTGTTGAGGGGTCGACACAGGCCTGCAGAAGCATGAACAAATGTGTCATGTATGACTTTTAAATGCATGCATGTATGTATACAAGTATATGAAAGTAACATCACGTACCATTCTAACTGACAACTGATGATCATAATCGTCATCTTCTGGATTAAATGTGATATCCTTGCCTGCCTTGAGTTCACAGCCTGAAAAACATAAAACATAATAAGCAACGGAGACATCTTTCTGTAACAGATAGTCCGATTGATTTCTGTAAACTGTTACTTTCACGCAATCCACTTTCAATATCAATGCAGTGATTTAACTACAACACGTGGACCCTTGGTATGACGGATGTGAGAAAATGAAACACGTGGACAGGTTTGTGAGTCGCTCAACGTTAATATATAAAATGTAAATTTACTGTTAAAGACTTGAAAATAATGTACCATAGCCGTTAGCATTGGCATGGTGTGCGCTAGCAATTTAGTATATTTAGGAAAGAAAATAAGAAAGAGTGAGTAATAAACAACGAAAAAATAAAGTAAATACAAGTAAATTGCAGTCGAGCAATAGAGATTGATAAACTAGTTAGTTACATGCGTTGTCTCGGTTAACACGTGTAGCACAGTGACGCCATTTTGAAGCGCCAGTGCACGTGTGTAGAGAGCGCGTGCAGGGAGACACGAGCTGTAAAGATGTAGTTTTTGTTTCTTTGATACATTTACTTTAGAATTTAATTTCGAAATACTTCTTAAATTCAAGAACAGACGTAAACAAGCGTCAGTTTAATATCATTTTAATATTTTAATATCATCTTATGCTAGCAGATTAGCTAGTACGAACTCATGCGGCACACATGATGTAAGTATAGCGTTAGTGTCATCCCATAACGACTAGTTTAAAGAGATATTACACTACATTTTCAATAACAAAATTGACTGTGCTTTTAAGAAATCTGAGGACTGTAATAATAACTTGGGTTAGCTGGCAGGTCTTTTTACGCCATTCTCAGTTTGCTTAACTGATTAAGTGCCACGTTTACGTACTTGGTGATCTAGTACACTATATAGCACAGAATTAAATTAAGTAATTAATGTATTACATACCGTACAGGAAGGTTTGGGGACCCATGTGTTCGAGATCCATGTCTGCAGGCTATGTGTATGACTACGTCTGCTGAAATGTGCAGTCAGTGAACACGAGTGCAGGATGAGCACACTGACCCACATCGAGTAAATCACACCCACTTCTGTGACGGATTCCAGTCCAGCCAATCACTGAGCTCCAGGAACAGAGAATCACGGAGTTTGGGGTATGATTGATGCATTGAACAGCATGAGATTTGATCTGACAAATTATGTCTTTATTGACCAATATTTGCATATTTTCCAATGTTTTATTTTTACAAATTTCAAAATATTCGTAATTTGTCTGACCTTTTGATTCTATTCCAAACGGTTAAGGAAAGCTTTAGGCAATAATAGTTTATCTATATATATTCATTCATTCATTAATTTTCCTTTCGCCTTAGTCCCTTTATTAATCTGGGGTTGCCAACTTATCCAACATATGTTTTACACAGCGGATGCCCTTCCAGCTGCAACCTATCACTTGGAAACATCCATACACACCCATTTACACTCATATCATTCATTTTCTTTTCGGCTTAGTCCCTTTATTAATCTGGGGTCGCCACAGCGGAATGAACCGCCAACTTATCCAGCATATGTTTTACGCAGCAGATGCCCTTCCAGCTGCAACCCATCTCTGGGAAACATCCACACACACCCATTCACACCCATACACTACGGACAATTTAGCTTACCCAATTCACCTATACCGCATGTCTTTGGACTTGTGGGGGAAACCGGAGCACCCGGAGGAAACCCACGCCAACACGGGGAGAACATGCAAA
>CAIGQW010005633.1:6486233-6504715 GCA_903798125.1 Danio choprae | reverse complement strand
GCTGCGTAAAACATATGCTGGATAAGTTGGCGGTTCATTCTGCTGTGGCGACCCCAGATTAATAAAGGGACTAAGCTGAAATGAAAATGAATGAATATATATATATATATAAATTTATCCTTATTATACATTATGATATGTACAAGTTATATTATTATTTGTTATTTTTCTATTTCATAACATTTATAAATAACCACAGTTAATCATTTACATAAATAATTTACAAACAAAGAATATGAATTGAGTTGTTTTTTTACCTAATAAAAATGATTTTACATGATCCTGTTCGTTACTTATTTTGGTCACAATCTCACAACCAGCTGAGAGCAACCAATCTATTTTGTTCTGTGTCTCTGTTTAATAATATATAAAAGTAGGTGTAATCACTGTGATTTTTTAAATATTGTAAACCATTTACATAAATCATCAACAGTAAACATTTAATGAATAGAATTTTTTAAATTTTGTTTAAAAAACCTTATTAATAATACTTTGAAAAAAATATTATAAGAAAATTGTATAATATTATGCACATTTAAAGTTTAAAAATAACATTGTTTTATTCAAATGTTTCATTCACATTAAATAAGTTTATAGACATCATAATACCCAGTAAGCAATATAATACCTGCTTTTTGTTTCTGCCAATTCACCATTTGAGAATCTGTTGTTTATGTTTTATAAGATATCAGAGTAATTACTGTGAAAAATATTAATTAACAATAAATTACTCCAATTAATTATTGAATGAATTTAAAATGCTATATTACACATTATTATTATTAGTAGTATTATTATTGTTAATATTATTATTATTATTATTATTATTATTATTATTATTATTATTATTATTATTATTATTATTATTTTTATTATTATTATTATCATCATCATCATCGTTATTATTAAATAACAGAATGCTATTCATGTTCTACCAGAACTTATGTTAATTATAGTAATCCAACAAAATGACCCCCCCGGAAAAAAACTAAAAACTGAACACAATAAAAACAGTAACCCAATATTTTATATAGCATAATAATAAACAATAAAATAAAAACACAGCTGAATGCTATTCCACAAATGATTTTAATCAGTTTCGACTGATATTGCAATTGCACAGCATATTTCTGATATTTCTGATATTTCATTTTCACAGTTTGTATTTGCCTCACTGGGCATTTCTTCGTATGGCACCATACTTGCAATTACTGTATATATACATAGCTTATATGTCATTTGACTGAACCTGACCACTTTCCTTTAATATAAATAATTATTTTTTCTTTTATGTAATTTTCTGTAAATGTATGTGTTTTTCCACTTTGAAATACTGTAACTGTCCTTTCTGAACATATGCAAATGTACCAAGGGACAGAAGAATATCCAGGGACTAGATTGTCATTTGTTGGGTTTGAATACAGATTTTGAATACAGACTCTTTACTCCTCACATCTTGCCGTACATAGACACACACTTTTACAGTAACTTCTGTCCCACATTATTCACTATGGTCTAGTGGGCAAAAAATGGCTTGGCAAGTACTGAGACGGACAGACATAAGCAGGTCACCTGGAAACAGCAATTACTAACAAACAATGCTGACAACACAAGACACGAAATCAACATCCAATTAGTATCCTCCAAACCCCGCTTCATAGATAAATACAGCAAATCATAAAAGTAGATCTTTTGAAGGCCAACGTTATTTTCAAGCAACTCATAAGGAACATATCAGCTGGTCTTTATCATCATGCAAGCTATTTTGTCTTTTGAAAGCAAGCAAAAGGAGGCTGTGCTTCCTCCAGGATGCAGTTCCAGTACACTAAATGCAGAGTCCTGAGCTCTAGGGTCAAACAAATGATCACAGGGAACAAGGGTGTTGATCATAGCCACCCAATAGTTAGTTAGTCATTGCACATTGCCTTCCAAACAGTCATCAAGCTTCTTGTAGTCTTCTGTGGCTGGATCAAGGTGGATTCTGGGCCGGTGATTTCCCAAAACACCAGCAAGAGACAATGTTAAGTATGTTACAAGGTTTAAATAGAGAGAGAAAAACAAAGCTCATAGACTCTCGTCCCTCTCAGGCTGTCAATTTTCCCTTGTGAAATATAGCCAATATGTATTTAAACATAAAATCACTCTTGCTTTCTTTCTTTTTCCTCTTCTCTGTTTTGTTCCTTTCTTCTTCTCGCCGATCCTCTCTACATCACATTTTCGAAGAGCTGCATGGATCTCATCATATTTTCATCCTGGTGAAAAGAAAATAGATTTTTTTCTAGATGTAGTTCAGCAGTTTGACCACACTGAGGCAGCGCAATCTTCTCTTTTTATAACTGCGTGTAAATAGTGCCTTAAGAGACTTTTTGTGTTTTGGATGTTCAGATCAACAAAAAGCACACTTTTCATCCTCCACTTGTTTCAGATCTGTGAAGTTTCTTGCTTCTGAACAGAACGGAAGTTCTGAAGAATGTTGGAAAAAGCAGCCATTGATTTTTTTCCATAGTATTTTTTGTTCCTACTGTGGATGTAAACAGTTGCTTTTCCAACATTCTTTAGAACATCTTGTTGATGTTAAACAAAAGAAAGAAACTCTTAAAAGGTTAGAACCATTTTCAACTGTCCCTTTTACCAAAACAATAATGGTGGAATGCACAAGTGCATGTTCCACATGTTCTCAAACATTGCCAACTATAATGGTTTAGCATGCATATTACAACATAACTTTGTTTGTGTGTGTGTGTTTGTGTGTGTATATCATGACACAAATCTGTATAATGGCATAGGTATTACACAGGTATTACAAGAAGGTGGTAAAATGTGAGGACATTGCTGATGTCCTCATTTCTCGAAAAGTATATAAATATATAATAACACAATATAACAATATATAAATAACACAAAATTAGTTTTTTTCAGAAAGTAAATCTGTACACAGGGCGACACGGTGGCTCAGTGGTTAGCACTGTTGCCTCACAGCAAGAGGGTTGCTGGTTTGAGTCCCGGCTGGGTCAGTTGGCATTTCTGTGTGGAGTTTACATGTTCTCCCCGTGTTTGCGTGGGTTTCCTCTGGGTGCTCCGGTTTCCCGGAGTGTGTGCACATGAGAGTGTATGGGTATTTTCCAGTACTGGATTGCAGCTGGAAGGGAATCCGCTGGGTAAAACATATGCTGGATAAGTTGGCGGTTCATTCTGCTGTGGCAAGCCCTGATGAAGAAAGCAACTAAGCCGAAGGAAAATGAACGAATGAAATCGCAGTTTTCAGTGAGGGTTAGGTTTAGGGGTTGGGTGAGGTTAGGGCAAGGGGAGCCTATGTAATGTCTCCACAATTCACAAAAACAAACGTGTGTGTGTGTTTCAGTTTTGTGTGATTTGTTTTGACAACATTGTCATCTGCACACAAAAGTTTTATAACATGCAAAATATTTCCACTTTCAGAAAATATTAGTTGCATAAACGTAAGACTAATGAAATTGCAAGTAATGTGAACGTACCTCTTGACAGGCAAGGACAAACTCCTCCAATGTTACAACTCCATCTTTGTTTTTGTCCATTTTCTGTGAACGAGCAATTAATAAATAAAAATCATTTAGCAGTTTTTTCACAAATAATAAAAAGCCACAAAAAACATTTTCTACTTTATTGATAATAGCAAAAACATTTTTACATTTTAAATATTTAAGCATCAGCAATAATTGAAAAAACTAACTGAGCAGTACATCAAAATTATTAGAAGGATTTCTGAAATATGTGGCGCTCAAGACTAGAGCAATGATGCTGAGAAATACATTTTTAATAATTAAATATATTCATGGTGGTTCATTCTGCCGTGGTGATTGCTGATAAGGAAGGGAATAAATAAGCTGAAGGAAAATGTAAAAATTCACAGAATTACTGTTACAGTATATTAATCAACTAAATTGAGTGAAAGCATTTTTCAAAAGCATAAAAAAGCATATTAAAAAAATCAGTTTTTCCAAATTTTAATGTAACCTCCAAGAATGACTGAATAATTAATAGAATAATGACTGACCTCAAAGAAGGCATCCACATGCGCCTTTGGTACGTCCCCTTTTAAAGCTGGATATGTGTATTTCCCCATCATGTCGTAGATCGCTCTCACTATCTCTGTCATTTCCTGAAAGTTACATGAAGATTGAATTCATTACCGAATCAAGTAATGATAATTATAGCTGCCCTTTAAATATGACATACCTCCTTATTGATAAATCCATCTTTGTTGATGTCATATAGATGAAATGTCCATTCCAGCTTATCTCTGACCGTCCCCCGCAATAGAGTGGATAGTCCCATTACAAAGTCCTGAGAGAGTGAGAAAATCATTTCTCTGTGAGATGTCATTAAAATATATATTTCAATTCTGCTCTCATATAGGCTTCATACCTCAAATTTTATTGATCCATTATTTCTGGTGTCAAACGCATTGAAGAGATAATGTGCATATGTGCTGGCATCTGTTACGGCAGTGGCGACAGAACAAAACATTAGACATTTTCATTCTCTCAAATCGTATGTAATATTTAAAAGGTATAATTCACCACAAAATGGAAATTCTGTCATCATTTATTCACCCTCATGTCTTTTCAAACCCATAAGACTTTCGTTCATCTTAGTAGCTACAAATGAGGATAATCGTAATCAAATCTCTCCACTGTAAGTCTGTTTACCCAAAAAGAGATCAATATAAATCTATTGACCCTTTGACCTATTGACATTTTCTGCAAATAAATGCTCTAAATGATAATATTCTTATTTGCAATTTGGAAGATACACTACTTATCGAAAATGAGCTGAAACAACACAATTTTTGAGTTTTCTTTTGGACACTTAATTGTTTAATGTTCAATCCACTTGTATTTGTAAAAACGAATAAGTTAACTTAATTCCTTCATGTTGTCCCAACACAAATGGATTGTGTGGAACACAGAATTTTTCATAGTGTATGCGAGTTTATAAACTTAGCAGCTGCAAGAGCATCCGTTGCATAAAACAAATGCCATAGTAACTGGCGGTTCATTGCTCTGTGGCGACCCCTGATAAATCAGGGACTAAGCCGAAGGATAGTGAGTGAGTTAAATTACTCATATAGTTCATATGGATTTTTTTTTTAATATCTTTATGAATGTTTTGAAAACACATTGAAGGGAGATAAAGAAATCTTTCAGAGTTGATTACAGTTTTTTCATTTGTGTTCTTATAGGAATGGAGCAACATTAGGGTGGGAAAATGATGACAGAATGTTTATTTTGGCATGAACTAAAGATTTTAGTTGGTAAATACCTCCATGTGGAAAAAATTGTGCATAAATGTGTTTAAATGTCTCCTCGTTCACTACTCCACTTGGACACTCCTGAGGGGGGAAAACAGGTCATAATATTGGTTTGAGTATATAAATATATAAAATAAATGAAGAGACAACTAGATAATTATCATTTTCTCTGGATGGATTTTTCTTTTGAGTTATATATTTGAGTAAAATTATTATATTTATTTTATTCTAAAAGCATCGTATTACATTTCTTCAAAAATTTAAGTAAAATTATTGTCATAATTATTTATTTTAATTGTAATTTTAATAATTACTTTCAGATAATTGAAACATTTGACATTAGGACAGAATAAGAAATGTTTTATTCAGCCAAATACTGATTTCTTAACCCTTCTGAAGTTGAAACATTTGTACTGTGTTGTATAAAAATGAATATTTCATTTTTATGTAATTTTATGACCAAAAATCTTTAAATTAGCATTTATTTTTAACATTTGAAAGAATTTAAAGAAACACACACTACAAATCATATTTTTAAAATGGTCTCATACACACACACACACACACACACACACACACACACACACACACACACACGCGCGCACACACACACACACGCAAAGAAATTTGATTTGCGGAGAAAATAAATATGTTTTCATGCATTTAATTGAAATATCCATGGCCCACCTATTGTTTAGTAAGGAGCAAAAAAAGAGAAGTGTAGTGGTTTTAGTAAAGCTTTTTAAACACTACAAACCCAAGCTGCTGTGTGGGTGTGCTGTTGAGCCTGACTGTTTATTTGAGTCTAATACAGCATGTGAATGTTGGTATTGTGAAATATGACTATAGCTGACTGTTGCTTGAGGCTAGCACACAGTGATTAGTGACAGGCTGGATAATGCTAAGAGGAACAATAAGAGTTTACAGAGTTTTAAAGACAGATGAGACACGGGCAAACAGAACCACAGGGACAGTTTATGCAGATGAGATGCTATGATTCATAAGAGAAGATATGGAGGCATAAGGATATATTACATAAACAGTATAAGCTTCTTATCAGACTCCAAAATGTGTCAAAATAAATTTGTGTAAAGTGAATGTGCTGATGTGGGAGTGAATGAGAAATACAGAGCGGCGTACATTCTTGAAACCTCTGTAAAGAACTTGTAGCTCTTGTTTGGAGAAGTTTGTCTGCGACTCAAGCTGTTCGAGACCCTCCGGCCGATGGCAGACCATTGTCATCTCTAATTCATCATCTATCTTATCTAGAGAGAAAAAAGAGAGTGACATGTCAATTTCAGGCTGATAAATGGTCACTGTTTGCTCAGAGGTCGCACTTTCATAGAGCAAGATGTATGAACTTTATTTCAGATGTCATTCTTTAAATTTTGTGGCGAAATAAAAAGGAGACAAACATCTGTTGACTAGATGACTAGAGAATGAATGTGGATTGCGTTAGATAGATTGTATCTAGAAGAATTAAATGTGAAATGACTGGCCTTGTATAGTTATATCAGATTGTAGTTTGGTGACTTGAAGAGCAAAAATGTAAATATGAAACACACTAAAAGGAGAAAACTAGAAAATCAGTTTCAAGTGAAAGATTATGTGCATTTTAGTTCAGTTACATTTACATTGAATGAACTCTGATGTGATCAATTCGCTGTATGTTGGGGGTGACCTGTGCCTCAACCCCATACAAACTGATAGGTGTGAACTATATGGCCCTTTTACGATGGGTGTGAGCCTTTTGAGTTCTCAATGGGTATAAGCCAAACGACAGCTGAAACATCTGATAAGAGGGTCCTGCTGAGCCTTGTAAACACAGAATGGTTTGTTCTTTGCTAGTTTAAAGTAGTGTCTCACAGACAGTACTTTGGGTTAAGTTATTTGAAGACCGATGAGTTAACATCACTGCTGAGGAACTGCACTATTCATTGTCTTCAATAAAGTCTTCTCCCTATAAGAACTTTTGTCAGCTTACTTATTATGTATTAGAGTCATCTAATACATTGGCGAGCCACCCAAGAACGGTTAAGCCAAATACATCTAAATCTAACACAAGCATAAGAGATCTTTAAGAGATATATATATATAAGATACTGATTCTTAATACCAAAGCAGAATGGGTCAAAGTACAAAACAAATTGAGGAAAGTGCTCAAAATTATGTAAAAGAATAAAAAATACAATAGAATAAAAATACAGAAGATTTTGTTTCTTATTAAAGCCACGAAAGTCCTTAAGTCAAGAGCAGTGAGTGATTTCTTTTCCTTGTCTTTTGTTGTTTTGTTGTTTTTGATTAAGAATGATGAAGACAGCAGTAATATAGAGCTCTGCTACTTTAAGAGCTGCACAGTTTTGATTTACTGTCGCACTTTCATTCTGATCATTTTATGTTCGTTTATTACATAACAAACAACAGTTTATGTGAATAATCACTAAGTGCCACATTTTGACACGTTTTCCTTTATTTGACCATGTAGGTGTAGCGAGTTTTTAAAAACATGAATGAATTGTTCCATGCTGCACAAGTCATGTTATGAATTCACTGATTGCCATGTGAAACTGAGCTTTGCGGAGAAACAAATGCAGGAAAGGAGCAATGTTTGGAAATGGAGCAAGATGCAATAATTGTTTTATATCAATTCAAGTTTTTTTTTGTAATCGTTGGAGGCCAAAATTGAAATCGAACTGACTTTCAATTAATTTCAGCCTTTTCTAACTTCTTTTTGACCTCAAACCTCAAAAAGAATGAAAAATAATTTCATTTGAAGTATATCAATGCCTTGGACCACAGAAAAAAAATGTGTGGAAGCTGCTAAATCGTAATGTCTTAGTAAGTGGTACTTAATTAAAACTTATTAATTAAGATATTAGCCTAATATTTCACTTCACCAGAGATGAGAGATAAGAATAAACAGGAATGTTGTCAAGATTCTTGTTCTGCAAATTTTAGGCCAGTTAGGCCAACCACAAATTGTTCACATATAATTTTTCAGAACTTTTTACAGTACTTTGAACATGACAATACTTGATCATTTTCAGCAGCATTTTCATTCAGTTAGGTGGCATTGTTTATGTTCTGTGCCTCCCAATATGGCCAGCTGATGATGTCAATCATGAACACGCACTATATCTTTGGTCTAGGAGTTTATAGTAATCAGTAGATTTAGGTGTGGTTGTAGTAAGTAAGAGTTAGACTTTGGCATGCTTACAATTTATTAATCTTTATAGAATTTTAGTTTTGCAGATAACATTACTTCTTAATGCATTTAGAGAGATTATGAAGACTTCATTGCGTTTTTTTTTTTCTTGGTGATTAAGAGCATGCTGTTTCTCTTCACAAAAACAGTATCTATGCTCAAGGTGAACCCACTCTGCACTTTCACTTTAAAGGCTTACACTTCGGTAGGAAAGAAACTCGGATGACTCATGTGTTCAAGAGACTCACACACACATACAGGCTCATACACACTCGGCCCCCTGCAGGACCCACTGCTTCTGCTGCTGCTGTGTCAGCTGAGGAGAAGTGATTGGTTGTGGGTAGAGAGGCAGATGGGGTGATGGGGGAAATCAGTAGAATGAATGAATATGGCTGTGGGTTGCTTGGGGGAAGACCTTCATCTTTCACAGTACGCTGGAGAGTCATTGGACCCCTTCATAAATGCCCATACCCTTTATAAATCCTCACTCTGGTTTTCATGCACACACACTTTAACCTCAAAGTCAGAGAGATGTGCATATATAACCCCAAATAGCTTCTGGTGAAGGTTTTTAATGTATGGGATGTTAAAACACTCTTGGTTTGTTAAATTGATTACTTAATGTATGAAGGAAATAGGGAAAAAAGCCATTTGTAGACTGATTTCCCTAAGGAGTCTGAATGTTGTGTAACCAATAGTGTTGATTTTGGTACCTTTAATAAAACGATGAAGATCTTTGGTCTTTAATCAATTAATCATTGTTTTAAAGCCACAGTCAACCTGAGTATTGTTGGTCATGTCCATCCCTTCATGACCACAGTGTGATGGTTACTTCTAGCCAAATAATAGGCTGTCACAAAGCTTAAATCAGCTCAAAAAGGTTTCTTGAACCTGATAATGAGTTCACTGAACTCAAATGGCCTCCATGGTAACTAGATATCTACATATAGAGCACCTCTGGGATGTTGTTGAATGGGAGGTTCACGTAATGGATGTGCAGCTGACAACTCTGTCAATAAGGACCAAAATCTCTGAAGAATATTACCTGCACCTGGCTGAATCTATACCATGAAAAATTAAGGTAGTTAATATAACAAGGGTTGCAAAACGGTATTAGCAAAATATCAATTATAAATTGGATGTTGTAAATTATGACAATCTATTACCTCAATTTTCCCCTTGTACTCAGCATATGGCCACATCAGCTCTGTGATTTATAGCACAGCCAGTAACACAGCGCCCAGTCACTAATGCATTTTATTCATTACTTTCTAACCATATAAACGCACCAACACAGTCACGCGCGAAGATTAAAAATAATCTCATTTGCCATTTCAAGCTAGTTTGGTCAATTCATGGCAAACAAATGAACCAATTTTATGACATTTAATGCGTTTTGTGCTGCTGAAGACCTACTCATAGCAGTATGAATTGTCCAGGATTTGCTGAGAAACTAATTTACTTTTCATCAGCTAAATTTCACCAGCATCTTTTTGAAGTTTGTTGACAATGATTTGTAAGTATTCTGATAAAAGTATTTCTGAAGGATCATGTGACGCTGGAGAAATGATACAAAAAAAAGTCAGCCATCACAGGAATAAATTACATTTTAAACTGCGTTAAAATGTTTCAGGGGTGTCTAATTGTGTTCCTGGAGGCCCACTGTTCTGCTGATTTTAGTTTCTAGTGAGCATGAAGACCTTGATTAGCTGGTTCTGCTGTGTTTAATTAGGATATGAGCTAAACTCTGCAGGATAGTAGCCCTTCAGGATGAACTTCCTGCTGTATTTGGTGAGCATAAGAGAAAATGTAAAAAAAAAAATATACTGACCCCAAAATGTGTCATTTTAGGATATAATAATGTTATAATGTTAATAGCCACTACTCATTATTTGTTTTCATTGTATTCAAAACAGCAGCTTTAGGATTCTTATAAACATCTCTTGTGTTCCACAGATAAAATCAAGTCATAGGCCTGTGCGATTGGAACAACCCAACAGAGAAACTCATTATGGAATTCACAGCATAGGTGAGTTAATGGCATTTTTATATAGCCTGTTTACTTTGTTTCAAATGTGCAGGAATTAAAACAGCTACAATGTTGCATTTTCTTGCTTCAGTTCACCTTTGCGAAGCAAAATTTCCGAACAGACACAAAATCAACACAAGCTCATTTGTGAAACCATAAAAAAAAAGTACTTCAGCATACGTTTGACTGCAGTTTTTAGGTAAAATGAACGCTACTGGGCAGTATGACAAGATCAACTTTTGTTCCTTTTCACACTAATGATAGTTCAGGGTTAGAACAGGGTTAGAAGGGGTAGTTACATATTATTGATGAATAAAGGATTATTTACATGCAGTACTTTGTCATTCAGAGTGCTTGGGTTCAAGTCTGCTGAAGCACAGTTCCTCAAAAGAGATAAAAATAATGTTAAATCAAGGTAAAACTACATAGTCACACTGCACTGTTCTCTTATGTTTGCTTTTGAATGTAGTTCACCAGGTGATCTAAATAACAGGCCCTGCCTTCTCATGGACGTGTACAAGAAGGCCATGTATCTGAAACATACAACAAAACGTATCCTAACCAATGTATTTCATATGTACATAGACAGCACCCTCTAGTGCATGGATGTATAAACTCGGCCCTGGAGGGCCAGTGTCCTGCATAGTTTAGCTCCAAATTGCTACAACACAACTCCCAGGATGTTTCTAGTATATCTAGTAAGAGCTTGATTAGCTGATTCAGGTGTGTTTGATTAGGGTTGGAGCTAAACTCTCCAGGACACCGGCCCTCCAGGGCTGAGTTTGGACACCCCTACTCTCGTGGATTTGTCATCTGAAAAGTGCAATGAAACATACTCGGATACTTTTAAAGGCATAGTTCATCCAAAACAGAAAATTCTGTCATCATTTATTACGTGTTCTGATCTGGGTTGACTTTCTTTTTTTCTGTTCAACACAAAATAAGATATTTTGAAGTTGGAAACAGGTAACTATTCATTTTAATACACTCTAAAAAATGCTTTTTTAAAAAACAAAACAAATTGGGTAATATATGGACTAACACAAACATTGGATTAAATTTGGTCCTATTAATTTAATTAATCAACCCAGCAGGCAGGTTAATCTATATTACACCCAGAATGGGGTTGAAATAGCCCAGCATTTCTCATAACCCAGTCTAGTGTTTGTTTTTCCTTCTTTGGATGTCGATGGTTACAGGTTTTCATCTTTATTCAAAACATTTTCTTTGGTGTTTTACAGAATAAAGAAACTCATAAAGATTTGAAACTATCCCTTTAAGGCGATTTTGAATTATTTGTATCTGTGTTCTGTTGTCAAGATAAGGTTGAAAAGGCATTCAGAAACAACAAGGTAGATATAAAAGCACCCTCAGAAGGAACTAGAGCTTTGTAAACATCATTGTAGCATCATCTTAAAACAAATTTCCCTTCGCAGAGAATGACAGATCCTTCAGCCTTCTTCTTGTCCTGTTTTCATCAGTGTTAATCTCTCTATACCATCTCCTTGGAAAGACAAGCTATTTTAACTAGCTTGACAAGAGACATTTGCAATGGGAACACTGAGAACATAAACTTGAATCTGAACTGAATTGTGGGTATGTGTCTTGAAAACTCTGATCTGTCTGATATGTGTGATAAGAATGTAATAGATACACCTTAAGGCAATGACTCTCTTATGCTTGTACAAGTGCTCAACGGGGCAGCCCTTCATTTCATCACTCTTAATTATCATCTTTTTTTAATACATGCAAACTGATGTAAGAGTGAAAAGAGAAGATGACAGAAAACTAATGGGAACATACAGAAAAAAGTATCATTTAATTCATGGAGGGATAAAAGCTGAGAGAAATATATTCAACACCGATCCTCATATTCACTGCTTGATTTATTGCCTGGACAATTCATTATTAAGAATTGAAAATGTTTATTTTAATTTATCAGCATTATATGATATTTTTTATATTATCCATTATATTTATTACATCATTTATTGCCTACACAATCAATGTACACTCAAAAAATGACAATCTCTTTAATATGGGAGAAACTGAGAGATTACTAGAAGGATAGCGTAAGCTAAATATGTCAGCACATGAAAAAAAAAACACGTAAATAAGGGAAACTGAGCACAGTATGGGACTGAAACATTCTCTCCATGCATCTGTTTCTCTCTCTTTCCCTTCCTTTAATGCTTAAAATGGCCACAAAGTCCTTGAAAACAGCGGCAGTAGGAACACACTAAAATAAACTTTAAAGTCACATCCTCCCTTCAAGCTGCTATTAGTCCCATTAGAGTGCTTCCTCTAGAAGAGATGGAGGAGAGTTAAAAACAACAACAGCACAAGCCTTCCCGTCTTTCAGTTCAAATATCTGTTCATTATTGATTTTATTACATCAGAGATTAAATATTTAACCTCTGAACACATTAGGAAAATCACTGCAGATTATAATGGATTGGCAGTTTGCAATGATGCTTTCTGATGTCACATTGGAAAATCACTTTGTTTTAGCAGTCCAACTAATTCCACTAATTAGCAGTCCACAGCTAATTTGATGTTGTTGTGAATTGTTGTCAAATTTTATGATAGTGACACATTTGTAAAACATGTTCTCATTTTAAAAAGAGAGCAGAGTTCACACTACTGCTATAATGGTAATGGTGCAGAGGAACATTAACCTTGAAATCCCTTTCAGCATATCAGAACTGCTGTAAAGAGCTTAAACAGTACAGGTGCAGTAAATAATTTCTGAAAAATGCTGTTGAAAAGTAGATTGAGCTGAGTACCAAAATAAACTTGTAGCCAAAGTGCACTCATGACGGGAGTGTGAGAGAGCTGAAAGCACAAGATGAACATAAAAACATTAACTCTTAAATGTTATGTAGTGTTTATGAGTCCAATCTGAAAAACTAGTTGTTAATGATTGAAAAATGCAAGAAATCACAGAAAACAAGCAACTTCTTTAATTGTTGCCAGATCTCACTATAAAAGAAATCAGCAAATAAGAATAATACCATCTTAATCCTAAACCCAAACAAAATATTGTGACCTGGTCCAGACTACATTATAAACTTCATGAAGTGTATTGTTTGTGCCCAAATACGCTAAAGCATTTCTTACAAATAGTGGACCTGGCAACAAAAAAAAAAAACATTGATTTCATTGGTTACTGGTCACTTGTTGTGCAGGCTATTATCAATTATCAAAGCTTGTTAGGAGAGGTGAGAAAATAGATTTTTTTGTCATAGAAACACAAACATGATTTAATGTTAAAAATGATTTACATTTTGATATAACATTACAGTGGAGTGCAGGCTCTGTGTGCATGAATATTTCAACAGGCTTTAAAGTATTTAACATGTTAAAAGTGTCCTAAGGTGTCCTAAGAATATATATATATATATATATATATATATATATATATATATATATATATATATTCTTTTTATTTAGTACTGTTTTAAAGTAGCTATTTCACACCACAGATGTTTACATATACTCCACAAAACCAAATAATAAAATATGCACATCCCCCATTAATTGTAACTGTTTGTTGTTTCCTGGATGATTTTTGTGTTTTGTGAATGAATGTCTTGTTTGTCATGAGCAGTTAAACGGTCCACTTTTCTTCAGAAAAATCCAGGTCCCCCACATTCTTTAGTTTTCTAAAACTATTCCAAACAGTAAACATTGAATTTTGAGATCCATCTTTTCACACTAAGGACAACTAAGTGGCTCTGATAAAAAATATTATGAAGGATAAACACATTCTCTGATGCTTAAGAAGAAGGACAAAACGGATTAAGACAGAGGGTGTAAAATTTGACCACAATGTTTTCTTATTTTCTTTAACCCTTTATAGGGAACTCATTGAAATAGTCATCTGAAAACCCCTGATAAAATCGTTAAAGAGCCTAATTTAGTATTTCCATTTAGAAGCTATTATTTACACATTTCCCACAAGCCAACATAAGTACAATTTACCCAAATAATGCATTGTATTGCTTTCCCAAGCATTCGTGTATTTTTTTTTCAAAGCGCTTATAATAAACAGAATGTTGCCATAATGTAGCTGATATAGTATTGTTATTGGTTTGTCCAGGCCTGACTGCTAAACGGAAACCAGTAATTTTGATTGCAGAGTGCTGCTGTTTCAATTATAAGCATATTAATGAACCAATTATAAACAAGTCGGTTTCAATCGAGCTTACTGACAATATTTTCCATATAGGTCAAGAGTAAAATAGAAATAAATTGCACTTCCAGTGGAGCTACATACTGTATAAGAAGGCAGTCATTAGAAGCCAGCCCTTGTCATCAAGCTCTGCAATATATCTCTCTAACAGGTAATTAGTCAGAGCAAACCGCCCACTTTCTACCACAGGGAACACTAGACTACAGTAATCTGACAGATCTATAGGGTGAGATGTCAGACTAAAGCGTCAAACAGCAAGCAAATAGTTAACCAGCGGGTATGAATATTCATGAGCAGCTGCTGTAAAGGCAGTGCAAATCACTTGTTACTGCAGCTCTAAACTCTCCTCTTATTGTAACTGGGGCAGATAGAGAATCCAAGCAAAGGATGGGTCAAATGTCTTGGATCACTGATTTCTGAATATAGAGATGGTTTGCTTGGAGCCTGATGTCCCAATGCATTCGTCATACGGTAAACTGTTGGCTGGAGCAAAGGCAACAGAAGACCATCTGCCAGATGGCAGCAGTTTATTATGTCATTTAATTTTGCATTAGACCGTTCTGAGAGATTGTTGAGGAATAATTCAGCCAGAAAAAGGAAAATTCTGTTTGTACACATCATTTACTCTGCTTCATTGTGCCAATTCACCAGTCATGTTCATTCAAAACACAAGGGGTGTGCAGAATTCAGAATTAGGCATGACTGTGAATTTTAATGATTATTTTTTTGTATTTATTATTGTGAGTTATTTGAATTACAATCTAAACGAACGTAAATCAGAATGACTTTACAATATAAATATACAATTCTATAATGATTTTTATTTTACAATATTGTCGTTTAAAAATTATCAAAAAAATTAATGAATGTGAATTTGAACTGAACTGATGACATTCAAAGAAAGTTACATTTCAATGGGTATAAATGGAATTTACTGAATTTTTTTATTCTGAGACAGCTAATGGATTTCAAATGATTCTATTTAATTTGAAGGATATGAAGAGTTCAGATGCAAAAACCTGCCATCTGATTTTTTTTTTCTCTCAACCTCCTATGTTTATCTTTAGTTATTTCACTTGAAATGCAATGAAAAGAACCTATCCATTGCCATAAATATATTTAAATGAAATCTTTTTATTGGTTATGCTTGTCTTGTTCCTGGGCAGCACGGTGGTGCAGTGGGTAGCACAATCGCCTCACAGCAAGAAGGTCGCTGGTTCGAGCCCCGGCTGGGTCAGTTGGCGTTTCTGTGTGGAGTTTGCATGTTCTCCCCGTGTTTGCGTGGGTTTCCTCCGGGTGCTCCGGTTTCCCCCACAAGTCCAAAGACATGCAGTATATGTGAGTTAGGTAAGCTAAATTGTCCGTAGTTTATTTGTGTGAATGGGTATGTATGGATGTTTCCCAGTGATGGGTTGCAGCTGGAAGGGCATCCGCTGCGTAAAACATGTGCTGGATAAGTTGGCGGTTCATTCAGCGGTGGCGACCCTAGATTAATAGAGGGACTAAGCCGAAAAGAAAATGAATGAATGAATGTCTTGTTCCTAAATGCTTTCAAATTTCAAGCATTTTGCACTCATACAAGCCCCTTTTGAATATATGAATTTAAATATATATTTAAATTAATTCTATTTGTAGAACCATCATAATGTATGCCTCTGGTCATCAAAGATTTATTATATTATTATACTATTACTATAGTATAATATACTATTACTATTATTTTGTGTTTGCATGTCTAATAATAATTTAAATATTTTCTAATTGATCACAGCATTATACTTTTATGATGCTTATTCACATGAGCACAGCTTAAACATTCTACAAAATATCTTTTTTTGCTGTTGTTCTGCATTGAAGTAACATTTAAAACCAAATACTGGCTCAAAAGGAAAATATATTTGTTAATTGCACAGCTTGTGTGCTCATGCATTTACTCTGCTATGCAGTTGACCTCTAATTTAGCATATAATTTGATACAGTAAATGAGCAGTGCAGTGCATCAGTAATTTATTTATTTAGATTTACCCATGTTTAACCTTAAGTCATAAACTGATCAAGAATAGTTTCAGTGTTGCACAGTATTTTTGCATATAGTAAGTCTTGTATATAATACTGTCCTTGCCATCATGTCGATCATAACATCCCATCATCTGCTGTACCAAGCATTAGAAAGCTGTCTCCATGACAACTACACCATGGCGCATGTGAACAGGAAGAGGGTTGATATGTGAGCAGAGTGTTAAAACACCCGCTCACGTACAGAGAGACGCCACACACACACACACACACACACACAGAATTGATGATGTTTATCTGCGAGGGACTGTGAGGTTAAACCATCATTTGTAAACAGCAGACAATGATGCGTTGCATGCGTTTCCCTTATTCTATCCTCAATCACCTCTTTAGTTCAACATGGTCTGTCCAGAAATCCCACAATTAGACCACTCTTTCTGTTTTTTGCACGCTCTTTCAGAAACTGAGTTGGCCATTGATTTAGTGCTGTTACTGATACTTAAAAAAAACTCCCTGCGCTTTACTCTTTCCCCATCAACAATCCATCATTATTTAAGTCAATAAAAGTCAGAAAAGCTGTCACTGGTTCACATACCTCTGGACGGTTGTCTTTGTCTTGTCTGCATAGTCAATGTGCCCACTACTGCTCCCATGTTGTCACCGCAGAGCCACGCGTTTTAAACTAACAAGCGTTGAGTTCGCCAGTCTGTCTTTCTTTTGTTGAAGCTGCTTGTTTTGCTCTCCACTCTTCTTTCAGCTGTCAGTGAATGAAGGAGACAAGCTGGAATTTTCTTGCTAAGAGCATATGGTTGCTTCCCTCAGCCCCTCCCACTAATGTCATTCTCTCTCTCTCTCTCTCTCTCTCCCTCTCTCTCTCTCTCTTGCTCTCTCTCTACATTTCTCTTCTTTTTTTTCTTGCTGTCTCTCTTGCTGTTTCTGCTGGGTCCCGTTTGCTATTCGGTGTCAGGAACTGTTGCTGTGCTGGCGGAACAGCGTGGTGGGAAACAGTAGGAAGAGTGCGATGATGAAATGCTGCTATAATTCACAAACACACAGACAGACTCACATACACACACACACACACACACACTGAGAGAGCAAGCAGGATCTTTTCCTTATGGAATTGCAATTTTTCCACACAAGCTGAATGTGCCAAGATGGATGAGGATTTGTTATTTAGACACTGGAGCTCTTCTATGCGAATGCATTTGATGCTCTATTATGGTTGGGATGTTTTATTGACGTTTATTGTTTATGTTGAGCTAATTATGTCTTTTAACCTTACATTCAGAACTTCACAGATTTGTTTTGTTTACTTTTATTTTAATAACATTTTCATTTACTCAATTTACTCAATGTTTGGCAAAATGAAGAGTTAATTTGCAAAATCAGATAACCACCATTTTTAGAATATTTTAGAAGTCAGGTTTCCTGAAAACAACAACAAATCTGGTTTTAATCATTTCCATAATTCATGTTTTTTTTTTTGCATTTATATTCTTCAATGACCACTCTTTATGAAAACAGGATATCTGAAAATGACTAAAAATGGAGTCATCTATTTTTGCAAATAAACCCTACAAATATGTATAAGATTGTTTCAACTGTAAAAGATTATAACCAATAGGTTATGTCTACATATGTTGTCAACATATTTTGTTATACGAGATTTAACTTTTTTTATTATTAACTTTCTATTCATTTCATTTATTTAATGTAATGTCAGTTGAAATAATTACTTGATTGA
>CAIGQW010005633.1:6427838-6437891 GCA_903798125.1 Danio choprae | reverse complement strand
ACACACACACACACACACACACACACACACACACACACACACACACATTGACAAAGGCTTTACAGATACCTCGGTTTGTATCACTTTGTAAAAAGAGCAAATGTCAGAAATCTCACGTCAATATTTTTAAAGGGAAATTAATCAAAACATGGCCGCACGGTGGCGCAGTGAGTAGCACGATCGCCTCACAGCAAGAAGGTCGCTGGTTCGAGTCTCGGCTGGGTCAGTTGGCATTTCTGTGTGGAGTTTGCATGTTCTCCCCGTGTTTGCGTGGGTTTCCTCCGGGTGCTCCGGTTTCCCCCCAAAGTCCAAAGACATGCGGTACAGGTGAATTGGGTAGGTTAAATTGTCCGTAGTGTATGACTGTGAATGGGTGTGTATGAATGTTTCCAATAGATGGGTTGCGGCTGGAAGGGCATCCGCTGCGTAAAACATATGCTGGATAAGTTGCCGGTTCATTCCGCTGTGGCGACCCCAGATTAATAAAAGGCACTAAGCCGAAAAGAAAATGAATGAATAAATGAATAAAAACAACAAGGTTGAACAATGAGTGAGAAATACATCAAAATTCATACACAAGTTCAAAATTTGCTTGTAAGGCATTGCGCGATTTAAGATCAGTGTGCTTTTGTGCATGTGCATATTTGATTTGCCATCATCCTGTAGTTAAGAACGTAATCTATTGCTCTTTTAACCATTTGTTTGTTTTCACAGGAACATATTTACCCAAGAATAAGCATTTTCATTTTACACCTTTATGATGGAGGTCTGAAAAAAGCCAGATTGGCTGGAATACTCATAAACATAAATGCAGGTAAGAAATGGCTAATAGCAACGACACAATTAAGGCACTTTCATTCAGCATTCTCTGCAGTGTAGAAACATGAGCTGAAATACGTTTCCATGACAAAATTCCAAGCTCACCATGTTTGCCCACTGTCCTATTAGAGCTGCTTTGCTTTAGTTTTTTTGAACAGCATGAACATTAACTGTTCAGACGGCTCCATTACATTGCATGAGTCCTTTTTTCCACCTCTGCTGTGCGAGAATCACATGCTCTGCTGCTTTCACATGCACAGAAATGTGTGTTCATGCATTATATATTCACGCAGTGAATCATGCTCAAATAAATGAAGAGTTTAAGGGTGCAAGTATGAGGTTGATGACAATATTGTCGCCTCGATTAACAGTGAATCAAACAGTTGGAGCGGCAATTAGCAGCACAGAGTCTGCACCCCATGGGCTGTCAATCTAAACAGCCACCAAAATTACAAACAAACTATCTACAAAATGAATATCTTTAGTAAAAATACTGAATATTCGTTGCTTGAAGTGTGATCAAAAGTTATAGGCCTACTTGCAGACGTATTCTAAGTGTGTGGTCTCACCTCAAACAAACAGAGATAATGATAACTCGTTCGTCTTTAAACAAATGTTGAAAACTCATAAATTTTTGGTCCTACCACCCGGCTACCATAGTCAATATTTGGCTTCTTTGCTTGGAATGAAAAATAAATGACCAGGCAGCAGTCTACAGATTTTCCAAAATGTTGCACTTAACAAACATCTATATTTTATAACTTGCTTATGTTAAGCATAATTGCTTTGCTTATGTGATCCACAACGACAGACAGTACACACATTTGTTACAGAATGTTTCTATTATTCAGTTCTGCTCTTTTAAACTTCATATAAGATATATAACTTCATATTTCACAACTTCATATCAACTTCATCATAAAAATATTTCCACAAATATTAGGTAAGAAAATATCAATGTTTGCAACACTGAAAATAATAAAGCACCAAATCTGCATATTAAAATTTCGGAAGCTCATGTGATGCTGATGAAGTATTTCAAATATTTGCTGAAAAAGTATTTCAAAAGGGGTAATTGTCACATAATTTTATTGAATGAATCTTTAGTAAGTACAGAAAGTACAGCATACTGCTTTGTATGTAATGAAAAATATACATAATATAATATACATATCATAATACTGCATTGTGTATTATGATACTGCTAAAAATGTATATAAATACACATTTCTACACAAATATACACATTTCTACCCAAAGGTAAAACACCTTACAAAAAAGCATCCAAAAGTTTAAAGGTAACTCACATTCTACAGCTGCATTATGGCTGTGAAGTAGAAACTCCAGATTCCTGCATGAGCTGATGTTCACCACACTGAAACTGTTTGCGTTTGTGTGCCTTTCAGCGTGTGTGTCTTTTTTTCTTCTGTTGGTCCCCTTCCTTACTTTCACACCTTTGTTTCCCTCCCGGTGTCTCCCTCTTTTTCTGTCAGTCTTAGTATTTATAATCTATTATGAAATGAACATTCTTATCTTATCACTGTACTACACAGACTTCTCTTTTTCTCACGGGACAATGCAGTGTGCTACTGTTTTAGACAAATATGAGACATAAAACATGGATAAATAAAACATTTCTGTCCACCTTTCTTGATAATAAATTCATTCTAAATACAGATTTCTTGATAGTAAATTGATAATAATTATTGTCTGCTGATTTTCAAACTGGTTTAAAGAAAATGTTTTAGAAGATGTTGAATGATATGTAAACATTAATGGGTTGATATCAATATCTCTAACACTTATGAAATTTCAGCAAGAAACATTAACAAGGTTAATGATTAACCTTAATTTGTCTTATTGCTGGATCTGTCCCTTTAACATCCCTGCATCCTTTTTTGCATATAAAGCATAGCTATAGTTTAGACTAAAAATGAAATATCATAAACCTTTTTAGTAAAATTATCTGTTGCAATAGAGGATTTTATGAAGAAATAAATCTCTTCCAGCCTTGTTGCAAGTTTTGCATAAACACTTGAACCCTTTCTATTCCGCTTTTCAGACTGAAACAACACAATTAAGCAGTTATTACAATTTGCATATAAATGGTATTTAAATTAAATGTTATGATAATAGCATTTGAGGGCAGCACGGTGGCGCAGTGGGTAGCACAATCGCCTCACAGCAAGAAGGTGGCTGGTTCGAGCCCCGGCTGGGTCAGTTGGCATTTCTGTGTGGAGTTTGCATGTTCTCCCCGTGTTTGCGTGGGTTTCCTCCGGGTGCTCCGGTTTCCCCCACAAGTCCAAAGACATGCGCTGTAGGTTAATTGGGTAAGCTAAATTGTCTGTAGTGTATGAGTGTGTATGGATGTTTCCCAGTGATGGGTTGCAGCTGGAAGGACATTCGCTGCGTAAAACATATGCTGGATAAGTTGGCGGTTCATTCCGCTGTGGCAACCCCAGATTAATAAAGAGACTAAGCCGAAAAGAAAATGAATGAATGAATGAATAATAGCATTTGCAGTAATTATATTTTATAATTTGTGTCCATTGTAAAGGAGCTAAGAAATCACTTTATTTTGTGCACAGTGCTGCATCAGTTTCATAAAACAACAATAGCAGAAACGTGAAGGCACAATTCAGGCCTGCTGTTGAGTTGTTGAATTTACACTGTTTACACTTACAGGCTGCTTACGCACATGGTGTGTTTTTAATCAAAGCGATAAGGATTCCATGAAGGATCATTCTTATTTATTAATTATTAGTTGATAAGGTGTTTGACATGAGCCTGAATGACTGACAGCCTGATGGTTATTTGTTGCCCTGTGCTTTAGTCTTATCTGTGTAATTAAGGAGCACGCAGTGTAGACTGATAAGAACATACAATATGCAGCTCTTTATTAAAGGCATGGGCACACTGACAATTTTCCAGCCTTAAATGTTAATGACACTTGACCAGAAATCAAAAGAGACAAATTATCATCTTTATACTTTATTGTCTTAGTACTTACTGTATATGTATAGTGATGATTATTTGAATAAATCACAAGGTTATAAATACCATTCAATACACAAGGATTTTTTGTCTGCAATGCCAGATGATTAGTAAAAAATGTTATGCTTAAATCTGGAAACCTTTATTGGTTGCACAGTATTTTGATCGACCCTGTTATGTTAACTATATGCAGCTGTACACTCTGCAACTACTGTACATGTCTAATTCTCATTAGAATTGACTTGTATTAGAGTTGAGGATGCTTGGATAAAGTCAGTTGAAATGTAGTCTATTCTAATGAGTGGTAGTTGACATGTATTTGCATAAAGGTGCTTAGCATTAACAGAAAAGGGACCATAAAATAAGGTGTTTATTATATTACTGTACTCACAACCAAATGACACATATTTAATATAAGATATAAGTTGTTTTAAAGATTAAAGCAATTATAAATCATAATGCATTAATATTATTTTAATAATGATATTATAATAATTAAATTATTTAATAATAATATAATAATAATATTAAATGCAGAAATAAAAACAAAATCAATAATTGCTGTTTACTTTGTATTTATATTTTTTAAATGATATGCATGTAATTACATCTTTAATTAATTTCTGTAATTACATTTTTAATTACACTATTGACCCATCCCTTACACTTTAACGCATCCTTAAACCTACCTAAACCACCAAACCTGTGCCTAACCTTACCCATATCCCACCTCAGTAGCACCATAAGTGTTGTGTAATACAATATCAACACAAAAAAATTCAGGTTACACTTTATTTTAAGGTGATGTAGTTACAATTTAATCATTAATTTAACTACTGAGTAAAATTAATTAATTACTTGTACTTGCTATATGGTTGGGGTTAGAATGCGGGTTAGGTTTAGGGTTAGTTGCATGCACTTACGCATAGTTCATTGTAATTAGTAAGTGTATTAAGTACCTAGTAGATCACTTAATATAAAGTGGGACCAAAAAACTTTGTCCACACCTTTTAATTGACAGGATTTAATTTTAAAGAGCACCTATTTTAACACTTCTACAAGATGCAAGATAAGCCTTTGGTGTCTCTAGAATGTGTCTGTAAAGTTTCAGCTCAAAATACCCATCAGATTATTTATTATACAATGCAGAATATGCCCATTTTGGTGTCTAAGAACAGTGTACTGTAGCTGTTTTTGTAGCATATGGCTTTAAATGGAAAAACAAAACATGCTCTGTTTTAAAAAATGTTTTAAACTTATACAACTAATTCTTGAGATGCAGCTGATCACAGAGAGTTGGAACAGATATTTTAATCCTAATTTCTTTGTAAAAATGTGCTGTGGACATGTTTATACATGTTATTATATAGACATGGAACCTATCAAAATCACTGGGATTTGGATCCTATTTTAACATCAGGAAATTAAAAAAAGAGGCTTGTTGTGTTTATATTACTCCAATATGAATGAGGACACACTATACCTACACACAGTTCTGTCCAAACAGCTTCCAAAAGTTGGTTTTGCATTATAGGTGCCCTTTAATGCCAAAAGAGGAATGGTAATGGCAAGCTAAATCTTGATTTTCACCGGGGTCTGTGTTGTCCTGTAGCTGGTGAAACTGGAGTTTTTGGCCTGTCTGCACCGTCATTTCCTTTGTGTGACAGATCAGAATGTGTGCCGCAATCTCAGTTGTTTACAAGACATACATCTGTACAATGGCTGAAGTAACCAAAATACTTCTGCTAATAACAGGGCTTGTACCATGTACTGTATACTGATACATGGACAATTATCCCACTTAATTTTCAAACAGAGGCGTCAAAATGCAGGGCTACACATGCTGACTGCCAGCCCGAACTGATAATAACCCTTTTTTTCTGACTGGCCAACATGACTTCACAGTTAGGAGTAGATCGCCTGTTGTTTTTAGCATGCTCTTGACAGTGCTTTATAGGGCATTCTTTTAATTTTCAAAGATGTTTGGACGAGATTTGTGTAGAAAAATGGAGGAAACCATTTTACAAATATCCCAGTGTTTGTGTGGAGATGGACTTAGACTGGTGGTTCTGGCTTCAAAGCAACTTCTTTGGCACACTGTTAGACTAGCCTATACTACAAAATCCAGTCAATTTAACCAGTCAATTTAAATGATAAGGAAGCTATCTCATTGCTTTATCAGCCCGCACCATCTACAGTTTTATGACTTTTATCTTCACATATATTATCATCAGTAAACTTACAGGGTATGCGTTGGACAAAACATTAGCCAAGACCAAACTCGGTACATCAACAGTGCTTTTTTTTTTTCATTTGGGTAGTCCTTAGTTGAACGATATCAATGATCTCTACACTTTTTGATTACTTTTTATTACTTAGGCAGTCAGACTTGTATTTGTAGATCTATAAAACATCCAATGACTTTCAACGGGTTGCAGAAGACCTTCAATCAGTGTACAGAGAAATATCTGACAATATGGTGAAAGAGCTAGAAGTGGCTTCTATAGCATCTGAAAACAAATGGTACTCGGCAAATGACTGCGTTTGCAACTAATGATTCGAATTTCAGCATCTGTGTTGTTGGGGTTTGTGTTGGTTTGAAGGACGTTTCCTGTCAGCGGGATTATTTTCGCTCTGTGCCTCTTCTGGGCCAATTAACAGGGATTCAAAATATCTTCTGGTGCTTAGATCCTGTCTATGTATATCATTCTCATCTGAGCATGTGTGTGTGTGCACAAATAGGCCAGAAGGAGCCTCCACTCTATGCTTGTCATTAACCAGCCCAAACACGACCAGTGACGTCTCTGCACTAAGCTGGATGTCAAGGGTCTACAGTCACGTCTGTTCTCTGATCTTCCTGTCCAGAGTCACCTAGCAACTCCAGACCTCCATGACCCCTTGTACTGCTCAAAGAGTGGACTGAAAAGATGAACAGCTGAATCGAGATGATATTAAGACTGAGCAAACAGTGAGACGCGTTCGTTGACTCAATAGCAAGTCTCTCCTGGCTGTTGTTTGTTTTTCCGTCTTGACAGAATATTCCAAGTAAATAAATTAAAGGCTTTTAACGAAGGTGAGCGAGTTTCTTCCTGGCTAATGTATCTGAAGACTCTTTTTTTGTGCTTGTTTAATGTGATAGAAGCTTTTATTGAGACACACATTTTTTGTATCTGGAGCCTTGTTAAAAAGAACCAAAGTTTTTCTCGGTTCAAGTAAAGCTTCTGTCAAGCAAATTCTTGTTTGGAGGTGATGTGTGTACATTTTTTCTTCTTTTTTTTTTTATTAAAATACTTTCTCCCATTTCGGCTTAATGTGCAGAGACACATTATAAATAAGCCATCTGTAAGTTGCTTTCCCCCAAAAATGTAAACGCTGCAGTTTTGTGGTTCTTTCTGCATTGCTCATTTGTTTGTGCAGGCAGACACAGCAACATTGCTCAAACAATGCTGTCCAAATGATGTCTGAAAGATAGAAAAAGTGTGTGTGCGAAACACACTTTTTTTCTATTCAGTTTGGTGTTGCTAATGATGAAAAAATAACACAATGCATCTTTTATATTTGGTAAATCATAGCTTTAGAAAGAGAAATGCTGGACTGTGAGCCACTTTGAATTAAGTCTGCAATGTCACGTTGAATAGATCAGAATCAGAACCCCTAGGTAGAATAAAATATTTTTAGGTGACAAGAATATACATTAAAATATTATTTAATAAGTACAAATATATTTTGAAAACAGTAATAGTTGACGCAGTGGGTAGTGCTGTCGCCTCACAGCAAGAAAGTCGCTGCTTCGATCCTCGGCTGGGTCAGTTGGCATTTCTGTGTGGAGTTTGCATGTTCTCCCCGTGTTCGCGTGGGTTTCCTCCGGGTGCTCCGGTTTCCCCCACAAGTCCAAAGACATGCGCTATAGGTGAATTCGGTAAGCCGAAAATAAAAATAATGAATGAATAAGTGGTGTTAAAACGATTCTAAGGGCCACACCATTTTGGGGCCCCCTGAGTTACTATTAGCCCCCCGCCCCTAATCACGTATATATATCTATATATGATTGCATTATATCTGGAATTATTTAATAATTTCTTTGATGGCTGAATTTTCAACAGAGCAGTTCCAGCTGCAGTGTTAAACTGATTGCCCACATGGATTCTCTGCATCATGCTGTTTACTGTTTTTTTTTGTGGGGACTTGAATGACTTAGAAAAATTGTAAAGATCCTATAGTGTAGAAATCACACATGTGAATGGCTGACTTTTCTTGCAGTAGCTAAAAGGCTCATCTCAGGTCACTACATGATGAATGTTACTGAAGTTTATTCTTCCTAAAGCAATTTTGACTTTTAAACCCTAAAACATTTAGCAAACCTAAATAAAAGGTATTAAACAAAGCAACCTATGTCGTTCTGACAAGTTCCCTTAAAGCAGGAGGAGTTTAAAAGTCTTGTTCAGGGGTAAAGCAGTGATACAGCAGGACTGTGATTTGATTGGCTCCTAAGCTGTTGATTCATGTTTACGTCTTCACAGCTTTGGCACCAAAAGTACAATCTCTCCGGAAACAGCTTGGAGCCGTGAACACTAAGCTATCATCATCCCCTCTGCCTGTCAGGATATCTCCTTGAATATTTCAAGATATTTAGAGCAGCAAAATTAGTAAGCTGACTGATTTCAGGTCAGCCCCTTCATCAAGACGACTGTGTGTTTACGGATGCGTTTCAGCGTTATACAGTAACAGTGTGTTTGTGTGCGTGCATCTAAGTAGTAACTTAGCGCATAAACTGTGGCCCTTCGCTGGATTCTGTCATATCATATTTTCATCTGGAAACAGACCTTATATTTCTAGAGACACATGTGCAGACCCCCCTGAATAAACCCATCGGGAGAAGGACGCATCCTTGCATTCACACAGAAACACATGCTCCCCTGGGAGGGTCAGCCCGTCACGCAATGTCTTCAGCCGCCTCCATCTGACTTACAGAGGCATGTCTGCTTTCCTTTTGGAAAAGTGAGAGGAAGGGACTGTTCTACTTTTCTGGATTAATTGGGAGAGAAAGAGAGAAAGGGAGAATTTATGTTTGTTTTTTAATGTATTAACATATGTATATGTATAAATGTGTTAAACTTTGAGCTGATTACTCTAAGGATCCTAAAAAAATGTATCGTAAAATTTTTACATATAATCAGAACAAAATATTACTTAAGCTAAAAATCAGCTTATTAGACATTCAGTTATTCACTGTATTTAAAAAATCCAAATATTAAAAAGGAATAATGTCATGGCAGAAAATTACCAACATATTTTTCCATTAAAAATTTACCTTCATTAACAAATGGTCAAGACAGCACGGTGGCAGGTTGGCTCACAGCAAGAAGGTCACTGGTTCGAGTCCCAGCTGGACCATTACTGTGTGGAGTTTGCATGTTCTCCCCATGTTCACGTGGGTTTCCTCTGGGTGCTCCGGTTTCCCCCACAGTTCAAAGACATGCGGTATAGATAAATTGGGTAAACAAAATTGGCCATTGTATGAGTGTGTGTGTGGGAATGAGAGAGTGACTGGATGTTTCCCAGTACTGGGTTGCTTCTGGAAAAAGGCATCTGCTGCGTAAAACATATGCCGGAATAGTTCATTCTGCGGTGGTGACCCCTGATAAATAGGGGACTAAGCTGAAGGAAAATGAATGAATGAACAAATAGTCAATCAACAAACAGTGTTTGACTGTTTGATTGTATTTTTCAAAAGACAGAAAAGGCAATTTCAAAACTACAAACTGTACTTTGGTAAATGTAGTGGTAATTTTCTGCATGGTTTTTAAAGCTTGTAACTCAAAATTGTGAAATAACTCAGAACTCTAAATTAACTCAATTCTGAGAAAAGAAAACCAAATTCGTGAAATGTAAAGAATTGTGAGTAAAAATAATTGCGAGAGAAAAGGTCTGATTTATGTACAGTATATGTTTTTGTGTAAATATGTATGTTTTGTGGCAGAAACAAGCTTGCACAGAAAGACAATTTTTCAATACTATTGTTTTGTATTTTGGCTCAAATTCAAGCGGCCCAAGTGAACATCAGTCACTTCCTTCAAAAACATTTTAAAAGTCTTATTGACCACCAATACACAATTGTTTGTTGTGACAATGCTGTGAATGCTGACAGTCGTGTCAGTAATCATGCTGTCTTGACTTTTAAGAGAAAGCGAGAGAGAGAGAGAGAGAGAGAGAGAGAGAGAGAGAGAGAGAGAGAGAGAG
>CAIGQW010005633.1:6416524-6427367 GCA_903798125.1 Danio choprae | reverse complement strand
CACACACACACACACACACACACACACACACACACACACACACACACTCATACACACTCATACACACACACTCTCATACACTAAGGCCAATTTTGGTTTTGCCCAATTCACCTTTACCGCATGTCTTTGGACTGTGGGGGAAACCGGAGCACCCAGAGAAAACCCACACAAACACAGGGAGAACTACACTCAGAAATGCCAACTGGCCCAGCCGGGACTCGAACCAGCGACCTTCTTGCTGTGAGGTGACAGTGCTAACCACTGAGCCACCGTGTCACCCCATAAAAATAATAATAATAATAATATTAATAATAATAATAATGGGGCAGCACGGTGGCGCAGTGGGTAGCATAATCACCTCACAGCAAGAAGGTCGCTGGTTGGAGCCCCGGCTGGGTCAGTTGGCGTTTCTGTGTGGAGCTTGCATGTTCTCCCCATGTTTGTATGGGTTTCCTCCGGGTGCTCCAGTTTCCCCCACAAGTCCAAAGACATGCAGTATAGGTGAATTGGGTAAGCTAAATTGTCTGTAGGCCTCACGGTGGCGCAGTGGATAGCACGTTCGCCTCACAGCAAGAAGGTCGCTGCTTCGAGCCTCGGCTGGGTCAGTTGGCGTTTCTGTGTGGAGTTTGCGTGTTCTCCCCGTGTTGGCGTGGGTTTCCTCCAGGTGCTCCGGTTTCCCCCACAAGTCCAAAGACATGCGGTATAGGTGAATTGGGTAAGCTAAATTGTCCGTAGTGTATGAGTATGAATGGGTGTGTCAGGATGTTTCCCAGAGATGGGTTGCAGCTGGAAGGGCATCCGCTGCGTTAAACATATGCTGGATAAGTTGGCGGTTCATTCCGCTGTGGCGACCCCAGATTAATAAAGGGACTAAGCCAAAATGAAAATGAATGAATGAATGAATGAATGAATGAATGAATGAAATTGTCCATAGTGTATGAGTGTAAATGGGTGTGTATGGATGTTTCCCAGTGATGGGTTGCAGCTGGAAAGGCATCCGCTGTGTAAAACATATGCTGGATAAGTTGGTGGTTCATTCTGCTGTGGCGACCCCAGATTAATAAAGGGACTAAGCCTAAAAATAAAATGAATGAATAATGATAATAATAAGAATATATATTTTTAGTTAGAATATTTTTTTCATTTAAAATAGTATCATGAACAATTTAAATTAGTCTTTCATTTTTTATTTTACTATAATTTTTCTTAATTACCATACACTTCTTTAATCTCATGGTCAGGGAATAGGTTTTGACATGTTTTTATCTTTGTAATCATTTTCCAAAGGCTGCAATGTACTTGAGGCATGTGCTGTATACCTTATTGCTGACAAACAGCATAGAGCATCATGAAAGTGACCTCGTCTTGCTGACATACACACATGCACTAATGCCAGATATGCTTAGTAATGCTGCCCTCTCTGAATTGTTTTGTTCCAGAGCAACTGGCCTGTAGGAGTGCATTACAATGGCTAAAGGTATTGAACTTGGTCTCTCTCTCTCTCTCTCTCTCTCTCTCTCTCTCTCTCTCTCTCTCTGGGACGAGGGCTGGCTGTGAGGTACACTTGCTCTTTGGCTTGGAGAGAGAAGCTGTGAGATGCTGACATTTGGGGCTCCTTTCACATTACACACACTGCAGAGATTTTTCCCCTCATTTTTTAGATACTATGTTAAGGCAGAATGTAGTCCAAAATAGTGCAAAGCCCCTGGCAACAGTTTATTAATCAAAGGAAGCTAGCAGGGCATGAATATAGTACTGGAGTGGAGTGTGTTTCTTCATATAAAGCCATAAGTGTGTCGGGCAGCAAAACCTTTCTTTAATTCATCATAGGTTCTTCATGCTTCGTCACGCTCTTCCTACATGTCATTGTTTGACTCTTAAGAAAGCCTGTTAGACCACAGATTGTTTAGGGCTTTGGAGACTTGAAGCATGCACTCACTTCCCATTGGGAAAGCCAGAGGCAGAGCTGATTACTGTCAGACCAACCGCCTGTCTCTCCTCAATGTTTATCAGGTATCAGGTTTATTGGATATACTGTACATACAGTATAGATTGTAAAACTTTATGCTAACAATTCAAAAAAGCAGTTGTTAATCAATAAAATAAAAAAACTGAAATGGCATATCATTTATGAAAACTAACACTATAGATATCAGCAAAATATGTATAAATTGACAGATAGAATATATAAAATATGTACAAATATGAAATAATTTAATGTTATAATTGCATGTATTTTTCAGCTATTTTTATAATAGTTAAAAGCGTTAAATTACTTTACTTGCCTTAAATGTTAGTTCACCCAAAAATCATTTACTCACACTCAATTGGTTCCAGAGCTTTATGGGTTTCTTTGTTATGTTGAACACATAAGAATAAATACTGAAGATAGTTGAAAAAATTTAACCATTGGCTACCATAGTAGGAAAAACAAATACTAAGGAAGTCAATGGTTAAATGTTTCCATCTAATAGTCAGTAAATTTTCATTTTGGGGTAAACTATTCCTTTAAATGTGATGTAATTTACTGCAATTTTTGGGATGTGAGATTGGAGCAATACAGTAATATTTTCAACCCAGGCTCATTGGAGATATGTGCCCAGGGCTACATGTTTGAGAACCAAGATATACATACCCAGGGCTACATGTGCTTGCAGTTTTTGTTTTCACAAACCATTCGAGGCAGCTACATCTCAAATACATTACTTGGGCACGTTTTCTCATACATGCCATTTCTTGTTAATCCTCCAGAGGCCGCTGTGTACATTTCTGCCAATCTCAACATCCTTCCTGTGCACGTCTGTGAGAGAAGCCAGTCATCTTGTTGTCATGCATAATATATCAGCTTGATATTGACTAACCCACCCACCCCCTTCCCTAAACCCAACCTATCAAAAGCAAGCTAGAAGAGAAAAGCTATAGCGGCCACATGCTTTAAACACTTTTTGTTTGTTTGTTTTGTTTTATCTGGTTTCTGGAACCATTCTTCATCGAACTCAAACCCCAATTCAATCGGCTCAGCCTCTCAAGTCTGACGCCAAACGAGCTACTGAGCAAACCAGTCTTGCCAGAAAACCCATGTATACACAGGTAAGCGGTAAACAGTACCGCCCTGTAGTGATCTTTTTACATACAAATTGCAGCCATTATGTACCCCAGGACACATATTTCTCGGTTCTCAAAAATGTAGCCCTGGGCACGTATTCCCAAATGAATATTTTTTGTTTTCTGTAGTTTTTGTAGGTCTGTAGTTGTAGTCCAAAACTCATGCTCAGGTCATGGAATATAACAAATTGAACCGATTTCGGTCCAGATTTGTTGATTAAAATAATTAATCATTAAAACACCATTAAATTAACACTGTTAGCATACTGTTTTATCATGTGAGGGAAAAAAAAGGAAAAACACCTATATTCAGTGAGCAAACCTTAAATCTGGTTTATTTAGCTAAAATTCAGCCATTGTAGCTCCTTATGTCAGTCTCCTCTGGACTCAGCAGATGATATCTGTCCAGTTGATGTCCAAATGATGTACCACGTCCTCATAATGTCATGTCCTAAAAAAGCATTTCAAGTGCAAAACCCTTCATAAATAGTCACGGCAAGCATTATGTTTTTTGTAACTGTAGCTAATTTATAATTAATTATTAATGTAAATCTTGTACAATTGCATTTGCCAAGGAAAACTAGCTTCATAATTCAAACTCTCCTTGGAAGTTCACATTCACAGAATGCCATATAATATTGCTTCATTCCACGAAAAAATGCCAGACTTCAGACTGCATTAAGACCAAAAAAGAGTTGTGACTCTGCATACCAGAGGGTTGAGAGTCATGCATGAAAATCAGATACTTGGCATGATGCTGTCATTTCATTTGGACTTTATGTGGCAGCCAGCCAAACAGCTTTCTGCATAATTTCTTCCTTTTGATTTTGGCCTTGAACAGGCATTGATTTTGAGTTTGAGACTGAATCTGAGGCCTAATTTGAGGCATAATCTGAAGCGAAGGCATAATCTCAGTCTGAGATATAATCTGATTCTGAGGTTGAAGCTGAATCTGTGACTGAGACTGAATCTGAGGTTGAATCCGAGACATAATCTCAGTTTGGGAAATAATCTGATTCTGAGGCTGAATCTGAGACATAATCTCAGTCTGCGATATAATCTGATTCTGAGGTTGAAGCTGAAACTGTGACTGGGACTGAATCTGAGGTTGAATCTGAGACATAATCTCAGTCTGTGATATAATCTGATTCTGAGGTTGAATTCTAGACATAATCTGTGGGTTTGCTGGAGGCCGAGATGGAATTTGTGGCTGTGGATGAGTTTGAATTTGTGACTGAGCCTGAATCTGGCACTGAATCTGAGAAATAATTTGAGGCTGACTTTGATTCTCAGATTTTCTCTGGGTCATAATGTTGGCATTTAGCTGGTGTAATTTGTGATTCTGAATGAGTGAGGTGAGTAAAGATAGAGATTCTTCATATCCTTCTCTCCTCTCTGGAGACAGTGGGCACAGACTCTGAAGGAGCTCCTTAAATCCTCTCTCCTGTTGCCGGAAGTCATATTCCACACTAGTGATTAAGAAAAAGGAAAGAAGTGGATGGAGACAATTTTTAGTTACTTCAGTTAATCATTGTTAATGTTTTATAGTTCTTTTTCATTTTGAAATTGGATATACTTGAATTATTAATTAAATAAATGCAGCCTTGATGAGCATAATAGTTTTTTTCAAAAACATTTAAAAATGTTACCGACCCCAAAGGTTTGAACAATATGTATCCACTTGTACATTTCTATAGAGAAAAATCACATGAGCTTCACAAGTTGTTAAATCACAAGTCAAATATTTAGAATGCATATGTGAACATTTTCATGGGCGATCCATTTAATCTTGAGAACAAATGTGTGCACAAGTGGAAACATGCTCACAATCACAAAAAATGTTCCAAAATTACATGTTTCTCATGTGTTCCAAATATTTAATGTGATTTTAACGGGATTGCAAACATGAAATTCGTGTGGTTATTTCGTAAGGGTTATTATTAATAATACAAAATATAAAATTCTAAATAATGCAATCAATCAATTTATGTGCATTTATTTGTTTAATTAGTTGTTTTCAATGTGTGGGTGGTGGAAATTAATATGGAAAATGTTTTTATGTAAAGGAATGTACTGAATTAGAAGACAATGAAGTTCAAAAGTTTATGAAGGATAGTTCACACAAAAATAACAAATCTTTCATCCTTTACTCACTCCCATGTTGTTCCAAACATGCATAACCTTTTATTTCTTCTGAAGAACAAATAAGAAGATCATTTGTAGAATATTGTGTAAACAAAAAAGACCCCATTCACTTATATAAACCAAAAAGCATGTGCGACCTCACACACACAAACATACACAGGCATATGTGTACACAGATGCATGTGCGGACACGCATGCCTACACCCTCACACACACTAACACATTTAAAAACATGCTGTGCCCCAGAGTTTATAATGACATGAGGGTGAGTAAATGATACAAATTTTTTTTTAATTGTTCAACTGTTCCAATGTTTGGATTACATACAACAATGGGTTTGACAGGGCAGGATTTTGAAAACAATTCTGTTATTGTCTCTAAACCTCAAAAATGCAATTTTGTGAAAACTCATTATGCCCCTCTGCATTGTATTTTGAGTTTAAGAATTTGTGAGTACTTGACAACTAAAAGAACAATGGTTTGCAGGTATGTAGTTTTTCTTATTGACATAGTGACTTCACAATAATACCACATTTATTTTATTTGTATGGATTTGTGTGATGAATATTGTTTTGACAATTGTTTTTGTATGCAAAACTGTTTCAAAATTTTAAATAATTTTTTTTTCTATTTGTAGTACAATGTTGTTGTGTAAAACAACCCTAAAATGGTTGATAGTCTCACTAGGTGCTCTTACCTGTAGACAGCACATGCGGTTTTCTGACAGGTGGAACAGTCACTGAGGTCTTGGCCAGTTCGAAAACACCTCCGACTACATAGGTAAAAATCAAAAATGGAAAAAGATTTTTAAAAGCATTTTTAGTTCGTCTTTTGCCTTGCACTCACATTCATAAACGCAGTTAGTGTTCATTTACAGCCCTTATTGACCACCAATTGGAGCTAAAATCAAATGTACATTAAATTAAACCACAACAACCGTCTTTTCCTGCGCCTCCGCTCTAAAAAATTTCTTACAATTACCTATAACACATCCAGCTCGCCAGTCACACTTGTCTATTATCTACTAATGTTGGAATAACTCAGTCTCTTACCCCTTGCTGAGTGCATGGCTCATCTCCAGGTCCTGGATGATGTTCAGAAGAGTTGTGATTCTTTCTTTGTTGGATTGCAGATTCTCCTCTACCATCTGTAATTTATGCTTAGGGTCCCTTGGTCTGCCACATTGAGGCGATGCAGGCAGCAACCGGGCCACAGAAGCTGGGTGGTCATGCATTACTGAACAGGGCTCATTTGGGACTGAGCCAACTGCTTTCGAATGAGATTCCATCTGTGTCTTTGAGTTATTGAGACTCCCATTGTTCTGTACAATTGGGTTTCGATTGGAGACCACATTCAAGTTTTTACTGCCCCCCGTTATGAATTTAAAAGCTGGTGCTTGGGGAGGTGCAGAAGAAGGTTTAGGAGGTCGACAAGCAGGGGTCACAGGAGGTGGTGGTTTATTTGGAGGCTGTAGCGAGTGTTGCTGTTCCAGCTCTGCTTCTGTAAAATGGGCCTGTTTCTTCGCCTCTGTGTCACTCCAAGATTTTAAATCCGTCCTGCTGTTTGTTTTAGATTGAGGATAAACCCTAGCAGAAGCAATGGCTAGTAATGAGGACTCGAGAGAGTCATTATTAAGCTGATTCAGGACAGAGTGCCTGAAAACCGCTGGCTCTATCTGTCTACGTGGCATTTTCGAATGAACACACAATGCGCGCGAGGCTGATTTGAGCCCAGGGCTAGTTTGAGAATGTTCTTTGGTGTTCGAATGCACCACCACTTCAGTCTGAGTGGCGGTAAATGCATTTGAGAGGTTCTGATGGTTGTTTGTTTGCTTCATACGTGTTGCTTTGTGATGGGTTGACATATTTGGGGCATGTGAAAACAAGCAAGTGTCGTTTTGGCTTTTTGACTCAGGATAAGAGTGTGAAAATGCGTCTTTATGTGTGGATATATCCTGCAGTGGTGTTCCACTGCTGTTTGTTCGCTGCGTAGATGTGTGGGAAACTTGCTTGTGCATGTCAGCAGGCGGAAGATTGTCTGTGTGTATCGGCGCATGACGTGGTTCACCGCGAGGCCCTGAGAGTTTATGTATGTGTGTTACCAGTGCCAAATGGGAACGTGAATCAGAGGGTGAGGATTCTGACTCTGTGTCAGCACAGATTTGCGTCTCGGTTTGAGGTTTAATGCCAAAATTTGCGTGTGAGCACATTGACGGTTTAGTGTGTGTGTCAGACTTGGACTCTAATCCATTAGGGAATTGAACCTGTCTGTGAATGTTTGAAGCAGTGGAGGATATGACACCTTCATTCACACAACTCTGCACTATAGTTTGGTGCTTGACGTTTGGATGTAAATGAAAACAGGTTGTGGATTTGGAAGGTGTACTTGCCTGATTTAACCTTGAGTATTTCAAAAGTGCATCCCCAATTGGGGGTGTGGACTTCTGTGGTGTGCTAGTTTGGGAGAACAAAGTAGTAGTTTGCAAAGGTTTGATGTTTGTTCTATTGTCAGGCTGGGGAGATTCTGAGTGTGTGCCTGTGACTCGATTTCCTAGATTTGGCCATTTCTCATCAGTGTTTGGCTGCTGAATTGATCTAACGTGGGTGTTTGCATGTGTTATTTTGGTACTTGTTATCGGTGTGGCTGCTTGCTTCTCTGTTGGGCTGTTTTTGTCTGTTTGAGAAGGGTTAACAGACACAGGAGGCCTACAGGGACAAGAGTTGTGAGGTTTTTGTGCATTCAAGAGAGTGTTTACGACCTTTGTTGAAGCTCTATCCTCCTTTACAGTTACAGTGAGCGTGTGCGTATTTAGAGCCGATGAGCGACTGGTATGATTAATGTTTGTGTCAGCACTAGATTCCCTCTTGACTGCGTGATGATTAGTGAGGTTTGATACCTCACTCTGCTGAGCAGGCAGCAGAGATAATGGCCATTCCTTGTTTATATTCATGTTGAGATAAGAATGAAGGTTAGGACTCATGGGGTGCTGGTCTGACTGTGTAACGATGCAGTCGGCGTGCTTTTCGATCTGCGTGTATTCCTGCACGTCCTTCCTAGGGTAAAGAGGGGATGAATGTCTCAACTGGAGTCCCAGAGAACTTGTAGAAGTTGGCGGCGTAATCATTCTGGTTTGGCTGTATATTCCAGGAGGTGTTGGATTCTGCCTTCCTCCACAAGTGCTGCAGATAGTCACAGGAGGTCTGTGAGAAGGTGAACATATTTTTTTCTTTCCCTTGTTAGACTCCTCAGCTTCACTAATGTCACTGCTAATCCCGCCTATTACCTCAGAGTCTACCACACTCCCATTAGTGAAGTGACAATTCCTTCTTGCTTTTAGCCTGCTGTTGACCACACCTCTTATCGGAGGACTGGTTCTTATTGGACGGTTGTTGCACTGCACTTCTTCCTTCATGCTTTTGCAAACATCCCTCTCCAGTCCCTCAAAGGTCACACCCTTTTTCATTTTAGTTTCCAGACTTCGTCGTTTTATAATGATACTTCTTGTTTTTTCTTTTGCCTCGTTTGGGATGTGGCCATTAGGTTGCATTATCACTTTGTTTTCTGATTGATTGCTAGAAGTGCCTGTATGTTTTCCTTCCAGCTGTAGTTGGTTGTTTCTGATTGCCGGTGATGTCTGCACACCGACATTACAATGATGAGCCAGCGTCAGGGCCGCCATACTATTAGTCCCATTTGCTATGGTCCTCCAGACACGTGTTCCCACAAGCGCAGGCTCTCCGAGAACTGGCACCGGAGTGGTGTGATCAGCTGCCCGTCTACCCATTTCAGGTATAACTGGTCCAGGCAGACTTGAGTGGAAATCAATGGATTTGACCACTATGGTACACCTGAGGGGGAAGGAGAATGAGGAGAACTTTTGAAAGTAAATAGACTGGAAAAGGCAGACAAAAGGTGAATAGTAATGAATGTTATTTGGGCTGCAGATAACCAGATGTGAGTCATGCTTAAAAACCTGTGTCATTTATGCTTTAAAATGGTACTTGTTGGTATTAATGTCTAAAAATGTAATTTAGAAAACTCAGAATTATTAAAAATGTTTTGAAAAAGTCAATTACAATCCTCTTTAAAACTTGTTTGTGTCAGGCCTGTTTTATATGGTCTGTATGTTACAGGACTGAATATAGAAATATGACAAATACTTATTAATATATATAGTAAAAATGCTTTAAAAATTTACTTTTTGGAATATCATACACTAAACGGATTAGTATTTGACTAATGAATTGTAATCTAAGGAAAAAAATAACTATTAGAAAATGGGGAAAATGGAGAAAAAGACATACTCTGCATAAATTATTTTAGGAACAAAATGGCGACATCAAGATTATAATTCATTAGTCAAATACTAATCTATTTACGTGTATGAGTTTATTTTGTGTTAAAGCATTTCAAACTCATCAGAGGCAGATTCATCAGATCAGACCAAGTTCAGTATTCTGTAAATGATATCATTAGTAAGTCATGGGGACACACATTCATGTGGCACAAATGGCAATGTTTTCTGACAATGACCCACATACAAAAACTGCAAGTGTCAACCATCTGCTACCGCCTGCAGTTACATTTGAAATGAATACATTATACCGAGATATTGGATGAAAATTCAAAATTGGGGTGCAATCCATTACGAGACGTGTGGAGGAAATGAAAAAAAAAACTCATGCAATGCTTCAGTAACAACAGTGCTGTTTCAGAGCACCTGATAATAGAATGTACAAAAGACCTTCCTGCCTAAACCAGATGAATCCAATTTGGAAAGAGTAAGCAGAAAGATGAGAGAGAATAGAGTAAAATCAAAAGAACAGAGTGATATCAAACACAGAGAGAGAGAGAGAGAGAGAGAGAGAGAGAGAGAGAGAGAGAGAGAGAGAGAGAGAGAGAGAGAGAGAGAGAGAGAGAGTACAAGTGTGCGGTAACACGTTCAGATTCCATTACCTTTGGTCTATCTATTCAAAAATGAATATGTACAGTTTCTAGAGAAATAAAGAAGCTGTGGTCTGTTTGCTCAGAGTTAAATAGTGTCAACATGAGTGTGTGGGTGGGTGGGTATGTGTGACTAATTAAACATTTCACAGACTGACAAACGTTTTGTTCTGGTCTGCTCTGATCTGACTCTCTCTCTCTCTCTCTCTCTCTCTCTCTCTCTCTCTCTCTCTCTCTCTCTCTCTCTCTCTCTCTCTCTCTCTCCACCTGGTCTCCTGCCAGCCAAGCTCGGCTGCCCTTTCTCTCATTCAACCCACCTTGGGCACCTCGATAATTCGCCTGACAAAGAGGGTGTTAATCAGCGACTGACAGTAAATTTTCTAATGAACCACTTTAATAAGTGCGTGTTTCAGAAATGTGTGTGTGCAACGTTTTGTCTACATTATAAAGGACCGAATGTCCTCAAACAGAAAGAACAAACTGAACTCATTATATATGTTATATGGTAAATACAAATATTTTGTTAAAATAAGTGTAGTCAAAACAGAAAATAAAAAAGACCAAAAATGTGTAAAAAAAAACTAAATGTATTACAGTATCTGTCTGTCTGTCTGTCTGTCTGTCTGTCTGTCTGTCTGTCTGTCTGTCT
>CAIGQW010005633.1:6370391-6390837 GCA_903798125.1 Danio choprae | reverse complement strand
GTGTGTGTGTGTGTGTGTGTGTGTGTGTGTGTGCGCGCATGTATGTGCTTGTGTCTGCATGTGTGTACTTGCTCCAGGCAACTCTCCATGTGTGCCATCATACACACTTTGATACCTGCTAGCATGAACAAACAAAAGATTTCAAATTAAAGCCTGCAACGAAATGGTGAAAAGATTCATAAGGAATAAGAACAGAAGGACTAAGGGGGGGATGGGGCAGACTGACAATAATCTTCTTACTTTGATTCCACCCCCCATGCGTTGCTTTAAACATGACCGTTTTGGCAGGGAGCTAAAAGAAAGATGATACTTGATAGACTTAGTGGGCTGTGTATGATTATTTTCAGTGCATTTCCTACTCCACTGACCTGCAAAATGCTCACAGCTGCTGCACAGGTGGGTTAAGGTCGGACTTTAAGCCTGCGGTAGTGATATGCATTCTGGAACGGAGGTTTAGAGATGCGAGGTTGCTATGGAAACGGACACAGAGGATGAATGTGGGGGACAGACCTTTTTTATAAACCCACACACTGCGTCTATGAATATTATATAGGACAAGAATCCACTCCACTGACAAGAATCTATAAATATAGACAGACTTTGAGAGAAACGTTGTATAGCAGAAAAAGGTAATGAGAGTGAGAGAGTGAGAGAGAGAGAGAGAGAGAGAGAGAGAGAAAGATTTAGGAAAGGAGGAAGGTGCTGGTGGGGGTTTGTGGGAAAAGCTGACGTCATGTTGCATCTCTTTGGTAAGCATTAAGTGGGGCAATGAGACACTGCAGGCAGGAACACTGTTTTGTTCATGCACCTGTCAGTTTCGGGATTTTGGGCTTTTTGGCTTTTCATAAAGTGTCTAATGGAAAAAAAACTGGACTTCATCCACTGTTCAAAATGTTGATGCTAGAATCATATCCAAAATCTACCAATCCACATTCTAATGTTTCATTTGCATGTTTCTGAAAACTAATTATAGATTTTATTTTATTTTTTTGCAATTCTTAATGTAATCACTCAACTAGAAAACTAAGAAGAATTTTTTTAACTTCATTCATCTGCAGTGTCTTGCCTGAAGCATGGCTTTTCTTAGAAGGCTGTATGAATCATTCATACTCCTTGCAATCTGCTGCAAGCCTGAAGGAAGAAAATGAAAGTTATCTGTATGCTATTTAAATTTAGACTTGTATGTCAGTATTTAAATCTGTTATTTATGTCCTGAGACTGACATGTAGAACTTGATTAATCTGTGTCTATAACATTTTCTTTTAAATTAAACATTAACACAACCCCCATGATGAGAAGATGAGAGACTGTCTTAGCAGTTTTTTAGGGTCTCAGGATGTCATTTTTAGATGCTCAAAATCCCTGTGGTGGTGGGAGGGCTCGACTGACGATCTTGTTTCCATGACAACGGCAGCTGCAGTGGGTGCTTTTTTTTTTTTTTTTTGAGGCTGTCGACTCTATATTCGCTGTGTCTGAGCAGAATGGGAGGAGGAAGGGAATGAAGGGGTGGGGTGCGGGTGCTTTTCGCCTGGCAGATGGAGTCCTTTTATTCCAGCTCGCATTTTCTTACTCATTGACTTCAGTGCTGTCATGCAAAGCAAAAAGAAACTACAAATCAAGTCCATCAAACACCAAACTCCCGATCATGAGGCTTTAGTGCAGACACACTGTTGAAAATAAAGATACCAAGTAGAGCCAAAAATGGGTTTCACAGTGATGCCATACAATAATCTTTTTCTTTGGTTCCCCAATGAAACTATTGTGCAGTGTTCTTCAAATAATCATTTTTACATAGTGTGGAGAACGTTTATGTGATCTAAAGATCCTGTTTATACTGTAATGTAAACACTTTTTTGAATAAAAAGGTTCCATGGATGTTAAAGCTTCATAGAACTATAAATGCATAATTTGCTATTTATAGTTATTTACAGTTTCATTGATTCCTAAGCAAATAACAGAATAGAATACAGTATCTCTGTATACAATCAACATTTCATTCCCATTAAAAAACACATTCCAAACTAGTCCCCAACTAAGGGCTTGAGGTCACAAATTAAATACATTTAAACTTTAATATACAGTACAACTGTCATGAAACTAAATAAATGCAATTCTAAACAAAAGTAAATGAAGTGAATGAATAAAATCAGTTCTTAGCAACCCAATGTATGTAACCCATACACTGTCATGGTCAGAATATTTCTCACGCATTGTAGTCTTTGACTCATTTCCAATTAGTTTAAGTACCTGGATTATTTTTATAATCTAAATTGTCCATCTGCTTATAAGACATTTTTTTTCATATGCAGCCACTCTGGGATGCATTCTCAAACAACAATATAACTTGTGGCAGAACTACCAGGGTTTCTGAAACCCTGTTGGAGATCCATGATTTGAACCATGTTAGGTAAAATGTAAAACTTCTGTAATGACACTCCTCAGGAGGGTGGAGTGATCACAACTGCTAAAATTGTATGTAATTGTTTCACTCACACACTCTAGGATGTTCGTTCAATATGCATGTGAGTTATAGTTGTATTAAACAATTAGCTTTGCTAAGACATTTTTTTTCTTTTACAAATATTAATGAGTATAATCCCGATTTTTGTACTATTGTAAACAAAGCAACTCACAAATTCATGTAGCCTTATCTCATATACAAATCACATATAAGGCCATACCATGATGTAAAAAAAATTTGTATATGAAATTACAGTGGGGAAAATAAGTATTGAACACGTCATGTATTTTCCTGAGAATAATATTTCTAAAGGAGCTGTTGACATGGAATTGAACCAGATTTAGGTAAAAGCCCAAACAATACAAACATAAAAATCTGAAAAATTAGTTATGTATAACAATGGAATGACACAAGGAGAAAACACTGATGTACTGAAACGTATTTAATACTTTTTATTAAGTAGCTGGGCTATACAACTTGATTTCCTTTCTCTGAAAGCATTTGACAGATTCCTTGACTGTGTTTTGGATCATTGTCTTACTGAAATGTCCACCCTGGTTTCATATTCATGATCCTGATAATGTAGATGTTGGACTGAAGCAGCTAATATTCATTTACAATGACGAAGGGCAGAGGATTACTGAATAACTACTGAGAGATTTCAGCTGCTGTCTGGGCTTTCACTGCCTTTCTACACCTCCCTTTGTTCATGTGTTCAATACTTTTCCCTGTGTCATTTCATTTTAAGCATAACTTAATTTGGATTTCTTTGGTTGTTACCAACATCCGGAGAAAATTTCAAGTCAACGGCACCTTTAATAATATGTTTTCTGAGAAAAATGGTGATGTGTTCAATACTTGTTTTCCCCTCTGTACATGTAATTTCAGAAATCATTTTTAAAAGTGTAGTAGTTTTTATTAGATTTTTTTTACATACTCATATTTTTTTCATATACAAATATAAATTAAACCATTACCATGTTTTGTTTTTCCAACTTTGCTTTGCTTCCAACTGAGCTTGGAAATCAGAAATAGCTTTGGGAGCAAATTACATAAAATGTGAGCGAGACAATTTTAATCTTTTAAAATCATTCAAAGTGGATAATGAAGCGTTTAAAAGAAATAGGCCATAGGGAGGGATTACTAATACTTGGTATAGAACACTTCCAGGAACAATGCTTCTAACTACAGGTCTAGAGGTGTAGTTTCACCCATACAAGTTTGTGACTATGTTTGCGAATGTTCATTGAAAGTATGGAACACTGAATCGACAAATATGTTTGTAACAATGGAACTTGCGATCTTAGTTTGCAACCAATAGTTTTGGAAAACACAGCCCTCGCTAAAGTTCTACTGCCCATTGCTAAAAGTAAGAGTCATCCTTCGATTTCCATCTCCTTAGAATTATTTGTCTACCAATCAATAAGCTGGTTTGAACCCAGGATTTTGTAGAAATCCTTATTTTTAAGAGTGTGAAACCGCTCTTTTGAGAACCTTCTGTCAGTAAGTAAGTTATTTTTTTAAGTTTGCCTGATTTTTAAAGTATTAACCTACAGGATATGAAGGACATTGCTGGTCAGCTGACCTTTTGCAAGTAATTGTCTACAGTGTTTTAAAAGGAATTGACCTTTCCCTTATGGAATGACCAATGCACTGTCTAATGGCATCTGAAAAGACCATCTGCCCTGCCTAACGATGCTCCTGTTTGTGTGGGGCATTTACTGGCAAGTCCATGTGGTCTGCGGGCTCTGATCAATGACCTTGTTTATGCTGGTTAACAGGCAGCTCTGATTAAACAGACAAAACGAGGCCACTGAATGTTGCCAGACAGTTAAATCAGAGATGAGGGTATGTCTCATATGTCATCTCTATTATTTTGTTAAATGGAAGCCTGGATGCTAAGACTTGTATGCCTTAATATAATGTGAATGATGCCTCTTTGTGAAATATATAAAAAAAGAACACAACATGTTCATGGTATTCCTAAAAATCTACATTTACTTTGGACCATGGGCGCCGCCATTGTTTTCAATGACATAATTGCTCCATCGACTTCTATTGTAAATGCAGTACAAATGTTGATACAAAATTATATGATTTTTTGTGCAGCTTTTGCTTGTCATTTTCAGATGAACAACACTAAAAAGATATGTGATGTATGTCTTCACTGCTTTCCCAGTGATAAGAAGCAAAGAATCTAAAAGTTTTTAGAAATTATAATAATTTGTTTTAGATGTTAGTAGGAGTTTTGCTAGTTTTAAGAATATCTATAAGCTTATGTGCTCCAAAACATGGCCAAATATGCGTTTAGAAGATTTGTCATTTCCAGTTAAATGGATGAACTTTTTTTTTTCACTCCAATGTAAACACATGGTTTTTTTTCGACATATTTCACAATGCCAGAGTAATTGGTGGTTTATTCCACAGTGATCAGGGACTAAGCCGAAGGATAGTAAGTGAAGTCTTGATACCCAGGGTTCCCTTTAAAGTTAACACAAAAGAGCACATTGGTTGAATGTAAACAACTTTGGTAGAAATTACATGTATATCAGTATATTAGATCTGTGAAACAGTTCATTCATTCATTTTCATTTCGGCTTAGTCCCTTTATTAATCTGGGGTCGCCACAGCGGAATGAACCGCCAACTTATCCAGCATATGTTTTACGCAGCGGATGCCCTTCCAGCTGCCACCCATCTCTGGGAACTGTGAAACAGTGTCTTTTTGAAATGGCAGGAAAACACTTCAAACTCAACTCAACCATTCTTACCTTGAGCTGGAATTATTTATTTTCAGGATATTGTAATGTGTGTATTCCCAGAAGAAAACTCAGTTGAAGGCGATTGAGGGAGATCAGAAACATTTCATATTGCTCACTGATTATTCTGTGCATTTTTTAAGTATAAATGGTATATAATATAAATAAATAAATAAATAAATAAATACATATAAATCATAAAATAAACAGTTCATAGTGCGCAGAATAATATAATACTGCACTTAATTAATGCAGAATTTGGGACACAACTTTAGATGTCCTGCCATAAAATAACAAATGATCAGTAATAAATGAAAGCTGATATCTGCCAGTGGTATCTGTGTCTACTTAAGAGCATTAAAGAGTATTTCACCTGTAATAGGGCATCGTTTCAGCTGCTTGACATGAAAGTTTTTGTATCAACACTTCCTGTCAGTCTTCAAGAGCTTGTACTGTAAAAAATATTAACTGTATTTATAGGTATAAGAATTAAGTGACCCGATTGATCTGTTGTATAGACAAATACTCACTGAAATCATGTTAGTGATATGGAACTGTATTGTGGACAAGACCTTATTGGAACTACTTCAGCCATGCATCCTAAAAGTAAAAACACACATTTGAATGTTCATCAGCAAATCAGAATCAAGCATTCAACAGGCCTAAAGTATAAATGCTAATAGAATTTGTATTGTATTTCTGAACAGATCTGAAAAGATTTCCTTCAACCAATTTACAGAATTCCAACTTCAAATGTTTGAATGCTAATGTGTCTGAGTTTTTCTGTGTGATATGTTGCCTGTTCAGTCACTAGTCTTTCAAACAGTCCTGAGTGTGATTTTGTCGACTAGCTGATTGGCTGCATAATCTCTGTGGCACAGAGGAAACGCAGAGTTTAGCTCTCAAGCAGCTGCTGTCTTGGAGAGATGCCCGTCTGAAGCGCTGCATTAATGATATCATTCCCAGATAAAGTATTTTAGACAGATTATGTACACACAGCTTCCTATATCTTTAAAGTCTTCAAGTGCATGACATATAAAATGAGGCTACACAGACTGTGCTTACACTCTAGGAAGTTAGAAGAAAGCCGTATGCTTATAAAAGCTTATATTCAAATAATAAAATGGTGATTTTAAATATAACATTTACCATTTCAAAACATCACTGTTTTTTTCTGAATAATTTTTTTTTCATCTTGTTTAAAGAAATAAAACCTAAAAAGTTTTGTTGAATGTCTTTATAATAATAATAATAATAATAATAATAATAATAATAATAATAATAATAATAATAATAATAACAATAATAATTATTATTATTATTATTATATATTTTTTTTTACCGCATTTTTTTATTATTAACTCTATTTCAGTCACTTCCCTGCATCATATCTCATGCTTTTTTGCAGTGGTTTTGACGTTTTTTTAAAGACAGTTACGTTTGCATATTTCACCCCATGATTAGAGATCTGTGTTTTGCTGCAGCGTGTGCATTTCACCTGACTGATCGTGATTGCATGTTGCTGCTTTTCTCAGAATATTGCAGTCCTTCTTTCAATCACCAAGGCAACTGCTGCAGTTGTGTGAGCTGTCGGCCATTTCGTGGAGGAGAGGGAAATGCTTTGCTGAGAGCAGGTCTGCTTTAATAAAATGGAGGGTTAAGCCTTTAAAGTAGCTCATCTAATTTAACCATGTTCTCAGCTGTAGTCGATACAATCTATAATGTGATTGTGCAAGTGAATCAGAGAACGTGTGACCTTCAGTTTATGGTGAGACATTGCAGGCAAAAAACACGTGCCTGTCAAATTTTTTATTTTGAATTTTTCAGTGCCTTTTTAGTCTAATAGAAAGAAAACAACTTAAATACACCTTTAAGTGCTTTTTTTTTTGTAACTCATAATTAACTTGTGTCTGTAGATTTAAATCACAAGACATATATTTAGATGCCTTTTTCTCAAAATGATTTTCATTTTACACTTGCATACCCAGGTACTTTTTAGTTTTATTCATAGCTATATTCTTTAGGTTTTTACTGAGGGGCATCTTCATACATGATTTGACTGATTATATACTGTACATGTTTAATTATGGTTAATAGAAAGGAATTCCCCAAATCCTTTTTGTCAAAACAATAAAACATTTGCATATTTAAATTTTAGAAAAGGTGAAATAGAAAATGTTACTTTTTGTTACTATTTTATTTTATATGTTACTATTTTATTTTACCCTGTTCACCTGTACACTGTTCTGTACCTGAAGGGTCCATAATGCTACCTCGAAGATACATTTTAGGTACATTTGAGTACTCATATATACCTTTGAGGTACCACTGTGGACTCGCATATATGTATTTTTTGAAAAGGTACTGCCCCAATGACAGAACCCATACCTTCATTTATGAAAGTGTACAGTCATTTTATTTTAATATAGAAACCAACAGTGTTGTCATATGACAGACATTTTAGGTATGTCATTTTGATACCGGCTTTTAGATAATAACTGGTGAGTCAGTTGAAAACATGTCTGCAATTTCCAAAGTTGAAAATGAGAGCTGTAATGTTTCCCACAATTCATTTGAACAAAACTGCAATTAAACTAAATGTCCCTGAACGTACGAATTGTTGTTTGGGTTAATAGTTTTTTCCAAGTAATCTGTGATGTCTTGGGCTTAATTTCATATGAGCAGGTGTTTAAGATTTTTATCTTTTGTTTATGCTATTTTCTGGACTTTTTCCAGCTATTTCCTAATAGTACAGCGAAGAGTGGTGTTTCTGTGTCATTGGGAACGCCTCCGCACACGTATGTCTCTGCTATATGTGGATTCCGGAGAACAGGGCTGATGTCCTACTTATGAAATCTCTGCAGAGCTCTTGCCTTCTGACGCCAGCATTCTTATTCTCTGTTCTCAACTGAATCAGTGAATCTTAAAATGGGTCATATGCACTGAAATTGCAGAGATGAAGATTTTTTACATTATTTAAGCTGCAAATAATTAAAATGGAAGGGCATCCGCTGCATAAAGCATATGCTGGATAAGTTGGCAGTTCATTCCACTGTGGCGACCCCTGATTAATAAAGGGACTAAGCCGAAAAAAAATGAATGAATGAATGAATAAAAATCACTGAACACTACTAAAGGAGTCACATGTCCACAAACCAAGCATTTAAATGAAAAGTACACCTCAGCCATGACTGTGAGTTCTGACAAAATTTTATTTCAAATGTAAGTGTTCCAATAATAAAGTAAAACATAAATCAAACAGCGATATAAATAGTAGATTATAAAATAAAAAGAGTAACATGATGTGCTAAGCATTTCTTTAAAGGAATCACAGTCAAATACAGAAAAAGTAGCCAAGCAGCAGACAGACATTTATATATATAGATAGATATTCATAGTCAAACAGACAGGAGTGGCATTCCAGTATCATCAATGACTGATTGGAATTACAAGCACAGATAAGTACAGTAAGATGGGAAAGGGTGTTACTCTATATCAAAGACAGTATAAGTATTGTCTGTTATCTTTCAAAGTTTTAGGTGATTGGAGAAGAGAAAAGAAAGTGTAATCAAGAGGGGGAAAAACACAAAAATATGCACATACTCCACAAGCCTTAAGCTACTTGATTGCGTGTCTTCAGAAGTTTGTAGTATGTACAGTTTGGTTAGTCAATGGACTTGAAGCGTTTCTTCCTACAACACTACACTGGATCTTTTTTTTCTAGTGTCTTTTTTGTTGCTTTTTTTTGTAAAAAATACTGAAACATTCCTGTAACAGCCAGCCCTTGTGGCTCTAATGTTTGTACAGACAGGTTACACATTTTATGTACACGATAGTGGTGGTAGGTGCAGATGAATAGACAGAAATCCTTCCATCTAAGATCCATTTAAGAATATTTCTGCTGTTTCCTTCTATTTGGATTTCTATCTCCCTCCTTTGACCCAAATCATTGACCTTACAAAGGCTGTGATTATCCTTTCTCAGTATCAAAAAAAACACTGTTTACGTTACTTCCATTTCCAAAGGATTCTTTAGCACGCTAACAGGAAATAATAACAAAGAATAGTCAAACGTCATTAACCTAACATTCAGCTCTGCTTAACTGGCTATTAAGAAGTTAATGAGAAGACTGAATCTATTTTTAAACACCATGCCAACAATCCAGTGTCTCACCGTTAGATTTTATTTTTACGCAAATGTACATGTATTAACTCACCAGGAAAACTATTTATATATACGCTCGCCTTCTATATCCCCTTTCCAATGCATAGTTTAGCTCAATACTCCTTTTTTCAGTTAAGGTGAGAGTTGTGGCACATCATGTTAAAAAGCCTAACAGCGTTTCATTTTGTATCCACAATAAGCATCTACTTTGCTTTGAAAAGAACACAAAAAGCATAAAACATGACATTTGTGGGGGGAAAAAAATAAAAAGAAGAAATGTGTGTTTCTTCTTGTTTTAGTATGCTATTTACAGGACAGAGATATCTGTTGGAGAAAGGGTTTCAGGAATCTGAACACATTTCCTCTTGTTTGGTTGCTTATTGTCTCATTTTAACGCTAAAACAGGAAATACTATTAGCTTTTTAAAAAAAATCTTCATCCAAACCCGACATGATTTGAGAGGAGAGATGTTCAGATTCCCGGCAACATGTTTCCTCAGATCTTCCACACATCTTACTTCTTGTCTTTCTTGGTGGGTTTCTTCTTACTGGCGGGTGTTTGAGCTGCTTTGGGGGCTTCGGTAGGTGGAAGGGCCTGCGGTGGAGGAAGGGCCTGCTGGAGAACCTGTTGCTGAGGGTTGGCCGTAAGAGTGGCTGTGCTACCTGGGATGTAGACGTTCTGGCGGTAATCTGGGCCGTACTGTAGATTGTATCGAGGGCCGAGAGTCGCAGTGGCTTCACTTGCTTCTGAGAGCAACGGTAGGGTAACAGGAAAAAAGAAAGAAAGAAAGAAAGAAAGAGAAAGAAAGAAAGAATAAATAGAAGGAGCATAGAAACCAGAAGAAGAGAGAGCGAGAGAGAAGGGAAAGGTTATATATGGGTTGGTTCAGCACAGAGCTCATAATTCAGTCACTCAGGAGCCGCATTGCAGCTTCCTCAGTGACCTGCTTCTGCCTGCCCTTCCCCCATGCATTATGTATGGCGTAACATCGACACACATCACATACTCAGCAACACACTGTGAGGAACAGAATGCATGTGTATATAAGAATAGCACTCTAAAACGCATCAATGTTTTCATAAAATGCCCTGTAAAATTGTCCTCTTACAGCAATGATGCAGATCTGTCTTTCCTCACAGCCTAAATCTGTGTCTTTTTTACAAATTCACAATGAAAGATTCGGTATGTGTATTAAATGTATGTTAACACACCTCAGTGTGCTTTTAACATCTGTACATTGTAATGATGAAAAAAAATCCTGCACGTTTTATTGTAATAGGGTTGTTGATTGCTGTTAATAATATATTGTGCTGTAAATATTTTTTTTTGTATGTATTGATTAATTCTAAAGCTCATGTAAGGTACTGAACTGTAGTTTTAACAATTTGAATCAATAAATGTAAAATATATATACAAAATTTCATTTAATTGCAGTTTAAACAGCTAAAATAATCTGTGCAATAAAACATTGCATTTAGATCACACTAATGAAATAGTTCACCTAAAACTGAAAATTCTGTCATCATTTACTCACCGTCCACTTGTTTCAAACCTGTGTGTGTTTCTTTCTTCTGTTGAACACAAAGAAGATATTTTGAAGAATGTTAGAAACATGTAGCCATTCATTTCCATAGCATTTACCAACATTCTTCAGAACAACTTCTATCAGAAGAAAGAAACTAAAAATGTTTGGAATAAATTGAAGGGTGAGTAATATGTTTTTTTTAAATCATTTTTGAATGAACTATTCCTTTCAGGGAAGTATATTTACATAATAAGTTGTGTTACAATTTACTTTTTTCCACAGTGACATAATTTAAAGCATCTTAGTCTGACTGAAATTCCACAATCTTAAAAATGTATTTTAATGACAGCAATGAGGACCATCAGGAAACTTTAACACCAAAAAAACATTAATTGAACAATATATTGTAAGAAAAAAAAGTTATTTAAGATTCTTAATATACACTTTTTGTGTAACTGAAAATGCCTCAACTATAATAACTTTACTATTAAACCGATTTAAATTAAATCGATCTATATAATTGTAGCTTGGCTTCATCTAGCATATATTAACATATGGATAAAACTCTTGAGATTATGTTTTTAAGAAAGATGACATTCATCTAGTCAGAGAAGGACAGTGTAGTGTTGTCATTCTGACTGCAGTTGTTGAGAGAGAGAGAGAAAGATTCCTTTGTCTCTTAACACTCAATTAGTTTGACTCTATAACAGTCAATAAATGGTGAAACCCATTGTATCCTCTCTCTCTTTTTTTTACTCCATCTTTCTCTTTCCTTACATAATAGTTACTAGAATCTGACCTTGAGGACTGATGGATCAAATACAAAACATGCAAACTGGCTTTTTTGTACAGCATATGCTGTGTTTTGCACGCTGATGGGCTGATTTGCCTCCAATGGGTTGCTTAATTAGCTCAGCCAGCAAGATTATCTTAGCCATTTAAAGCAAAGCTTTTAAAGCTGATGAACCAAAAGAATGTTTGTGGTTAAGATTGTAATAAATATTTTATGCAGTTTCTGTTTTTAAAAGCTAAGTTTTGGTTCAAAGGCTAGTTAAGCAATATCTTTTTTTCTCGCTTTCTAATGCATTTGTTTAGGAGAGATTGAGACTCACCATTTGCTGCTGCCATCAGAGCCTGGAGCTGTTCAGCTTCAGTAGGGGGGTTGGGCCATGGTCCTGTTCCCGCTATCACACCAGCACTGGCACCTGCCTCTTCAGGACGTGCTCCAGCCCTAGATGACAGACAACGGGGTTAGTGACTCCATATGTGCTCAAACATATTCATGGCGTTTCTTCATTTCATTTTACCTTTTACCAGCACACACATAGAAATTCAGCAGCCGCCAAGTTTGCTAGCATAAACCCAGGTCATTAGCTGAGACAGCCATTTTGTGTGACAGGGCAGGACAGTGCAGTGCAGTCAGAAAATGGAGGCTAGAGGTAAGCATGATGTAAACGGACAGACGAGTAGAAGAGAGTTGTTCTGTCTGATTCCATCATGAGACATGCACACACTTTGCCCTTTGATCAAATCACAAGAAGCTTTATTTAAAGGGACAGTTCACCCGAAAATGACAAATGTCATTTACTAACCCTCATGTTGATCCAGACTTGTATGACTTTGTTTTCAATTACACTGATGTGAATATAGACCCTTTTCATGTTTCTGGGCTTCTCCGAAGCGGATGTCATCTTGGATGGGAAAACTTCTATTATGGTGAATAGAAACTATAACATATATACATTTTGTCTTTGCCACAATAGCAAGTAAAAATTTATATATTTTTTCCTTTACAAAAAATAGAAAAAATATGAAGTCAAATTTGCTGTTAAATTATCAGATGCTGTTTAAGAAACTGTCATGCAGCAGTATTTCTATTATTTAATGCTAAGATAATAAAACACAAACTGCAGTGGTATACATGCACATTATATTAATGAAAATCAAGAATATATATTAGGAACTGTGAAAATATGTTATCACACACTGTTAAAAAGAATTCAATATATTTTTTGTAAATAAAACAAAGGTCACTTTAGTATATTTTACAAAAAATGCCTATTTTAGTCTTTATATCAAGATTTAAATGTTTTTTTAACAGTGCTACTGACTGCTTCTTTGTAATTAATTGTAAAATGTATCAGCAAATGACTAATAGTTCTTGCCATTTTTGAGTGAAAATTATTTCAATACCAGTTTAGCTAGCAAAAATGGTATTTTATGTTATCAACGAATGACAAATGAATGGGATCAGTGTATGAACAGCAAACTATATAAAATTAGCAATAAGAAATTAACCAGCTCTGGGTAAAAATCAGTTCACACATCAGTGCGAAATCAGTGGGGTCCAGTGTTGAGTTAAACTACTTCTTTTTGTTTTTCATAAAGGAAAGTGAGTTATACAGTTTTGAAGCAATATGAGGCAGAGTAAATGAGGATAACATTATTTATTTATTTTTGGGTAAAATATTCCTTTAAGTATCATTTGATTATTACGGGCTGCTCAGTTTTCAAAATGACATCAATAAATAGCTTTAAAGAAAAAAAAATTGCTCTCTCTGCCCACACAAACAGATTGATAGTGGAGTCCATACATGAGGACAGAAATATTTCTCTACTCTTTAGGGACAGACTTCACAGACTTGGCTCTACAAAGCCAAAATAAATCAAACAAGTTTACTAAGCACAGGTAAACACAGTGCAACAACAACCCGCAGAGCAAGATGCAACGAACAGCTATCAGCGATACACATACATCCAAAAGCCTTATTCTTAAATGAACTGAACTGCATGTAATTTGTGTTCACATTTATATGTGTAGGAACAGACTGGACAGCATGTCGCTGGAAGCTGCAGGACACATAATCTGAATGACCTAAACACAACATTCCACTAGAAGGCTACGTCAGGTGAAGCCAAACGCTACCACACACTAGCCTTCACTTCGCCTTCACTCTACCTGGACTTCTCGTATGGAGTCCATCTCTGCTGCAGGGTGTGGAACCTGTGTTGGCTGAAACATAAGGACAGGAGCATGCAGCTGTCACTCAATCACCCTGCGTCCAGTGAGGACGAGACCAGACTGACCAGAGCACATGGATGGGTCAAACCTTATTTTGCAGCAAGGAAGTAAGTGTTTTCTTTTAATGAGTGAGACTTGTGACTCATCAGCCACTATAGGTAAACGTATACTAGATAAAGTGAGTAACTAAAACTTTTTATGCAACATGCCATTGTATTTATGATAATGAAAATACACACTTGGAATCATTTAGTTTTTTATTGGTGTAAAAATGTGCACTCACCGGCCACTTTATTAGGTACACCTGTCCAACTGCTCATTAACGCAAATTTCTAATCAGCCAAGCACATGGCAGCAACTCAATGCATTTAGGCATGTAGACATGGTCAAGACGATCTGCTGCAGTTCAAACCGAGCACCAGAATGGGGATGAAAGGTGATTTAAATGACTTTGAACGTGGCATGGTTGTTGGTGTCAGATGGGCTGGTCTGAGTATTTTAGAAACTGCTGATCTACTGAGATTTTCACGCACAACCATCTCTAGAGTTTACAGAGAATGGTCCGAAAAAGAGAAAATATCCATTGAGCGGCAGTTCTGTGGGCGCAAATGCTTTGCTGATGCCAGAGGTCAGAGAAGAAAGTCCAGACTGGTTTGAGCTGATAGACAGGCAACAGTAACTCAAATAACCACTCATTACAACCGAGGTATGCAGAAGAGCATTTCTGAACGCACAACACGTCGAACCTTAGGGCGGATGGGCTACAGCAGCAGAAGACCACACTGGGTGCCATTCCTGTCAGCTAAGAACAGGAAACTGAGGCTATAATTCGCACAGGCTCACCAAAATTGGACAATAGACGATTGGAAATACGTTGCTTGGTCTGATGAGTCTCGATATCTGCTGCGACATTCGGATGGTGGGGTCAGAATTAGGCATCAATAACATAAAAGAATGGATCCATCCTGCCTTGTATCAACGGTTCAAGTTAGTAGTGGTGGTGTAATGGTATGGGGGATATTTTCTTGGCATACTTTGGGCCCATTAGTACCAATTGAGCATTGTATCAAAACCACAGCCTTCCATGAGTATTGTTGCTAATCTTCTGATGGCTACTTCCAGCAGGATAATGCGCAATGTCATAAAGCGCAAATCATCTCAGACTGGTTTCTTGAACATGACAATGAGTTCACTGTACTCAAATGGCCTCCACAGTCACCAGATCTCAATCCAATAGAGCACCTTTTGGATGTGGTGGAACGGGAGCCAAAATCTCTGAGGAATATTTACAGTAACTTGTTAAATCTATGCCACAAAGGATTAAGGCAGTTCTGAAGGCAAAAGGGGGTCCAACCCGGTACTAGTAAAGTGTACCTAATAAAGTGGCCGGTGAGTGTATTTTGCTTTTTAATTTTTTTCACACCAAGTAAAATAAAAAAAATATCAAAAATCATTTGAAATTCCAAATGTGATTAAACAAATATGAGTATACATTACAATAATAGGATAACACATAGCAGTTAGCAATATTTAACAGCATAACAGTCTTTGTACAAGTAAAATTACTGGAAATTTAATGCACCAGCTTGCGCGTTAAAAATAGGTGCATAAAATGACATTTGCAGGTAGCTGGTTAACCTTTGTATGTTTTTATCTGATTAGTGCTGTCATAATACACTTGTGGTTACTGGAGGATTTCTTTTCTTTCTTTTGAAGGATTTTCATTGCAGGATTTTGTTAAGATTCTTAGGATTTTCCCCCATGGTATATTTTTTGCAGAATTTTCTTTGTACGATTTCCCTCACATAATTTTCCTTGCATTAATATTTAATGCAATTACATATATTAATGCAATTGCATTATTATTTATTTTTACATTTATTTATTTTATCTTATTTATACAATTTATTTATTTATTTATTTATCTTATTCAGGATATAAAATTGAAAATATTATATATTATATATTTGAAAATATACCTAAAATATTTTGGATTATATGTAGAGATTAAAGCACTTAGAAATAAGTAAACTATTTTAGATTTTAACCTAAATAGTTTGGTATTTGTTGATTTTTTTACAGTATTATTGTTATTGCTAACAGACTAAATACAGTGATGAAAATACTAAGTAAAGGACAATTAGAATTTTTATTCATCTTATTTTTTTCCTTTTTTAGCAACCACTAAACAGCTAGGCAATCATATTTTGTTAAGAGTAATCTCTGATTTTGTTATTATGCAATCATTATGCAAAATTCCAATCAGACAGATTACATGAAAATTATTACAAAAGAGGGAACGTAATACCATGTGGATAATCTCAAATGTATTTATAGGTTTTGCAAGACATGTAATTGAATGTCACACTCACCCGCTGGGTCCAGGCCTCTGGTTTGGGGGAAATCGCCAGTCAGTATTAGGTGGCTTTTGCTGAAAATAAGAAGAAAAACGTTTTGTCAATATTGTTGTTTGGCACTAGTAATCCTTTCTGAAGCAGAGGTTCCTCCATCCCGTCATAGAAAATTGAAGTTCTGAAACACAAATTGCTGTTATTGACATCAGTATAAGTTGATCCTCTTCTTTTCCTCAGGACTGTTTGCTGATACAAAATGAATCAGTTAAGGGGAGTAGAGAGAAGAAAATAGGGTAGAAAATAGGTTGAGGAGAGTGTGTGTGAATTATTGATACTTTGATCATGTTGCTGTCACACATGAGTGCATGTACATGAGAAGAATGCACACAAGTCTGTATCAAACTAAATATGAGTTTACCTTTGAGGGTGTTATGCCTAATGTTTTTTTTACCATCTTTTCAATTGTTTCCTTTATTTTTCTTTAGCACACTACACAACTTCACTGCATCCCTTCACACTGAGTTGAGCCATTATGTTGCAAGAGAGCTTTCAGTTATGTTGCACCATAACAATTCTTTAAACTTGATTATGAATTAGATAAAGACACTCTTAAATTTGGGAATGCATAACATGCACACAACTTCATCCTTCAACTTTGTAAATGATACAACAAAAGTCTACTTCACCCGACCTGAGCAGATACTTCTCACATTCTTTTTACACTCTCATATTTGAATCCTCTGCTGTGTCATAGAACTGGGAATAGACCGTGGCCTGATTCCTAATCTACTTGGCATTACTGAGTGCTTAGTCCAAAAAGTGAGTCATAGTGATTAAGTCAGTAGAACTTAACAGACACCTACAGCATGATTTCCATCTTACTAGAAATGTTTTTGAGAAATTGTGATAATTCAGAGCACATACACGTGAACCTTGTGTCGTGTGTTTTTAGAGATGCAATATAGTGAACCAGTGATGGTTAACACTATGCATCAAATGTTTAGGAACAGTAAAAGATTTGAAAGACAGAACTATATTAATACTTTATCAAGGATGCATTAAATTGTTCAGATTTGATAGTAAAGGCAATTATGATTTCGATAAAAATGTTTCTATTTATCAAAGAAAACCTAAGCAGCACAGCTGTTTTGAAATATTTTTTGAAGTGATTTCTAAAGGGTCATGTGTGCTTAAGGTTGGAATAATAGCTGCTGAAATTCAGCTTTGCATTACAGGAATACATTTCTTTTGTACATAAATGAAAAAAATATATATATTTTAAATGCATTTAAAAAAAATCATACCAACCCCAAACTTTCAAATGGGAGTTTATAATATTTTCAGAAACTCTCACCTTCATAAGTGAGTGAGTGAAGAGTCTTTTTGACAGTCGCATGCTTAGAGTGCTCTGTGGGGCCTTAACAAACACAAAGTCACTCCTGCTGGAGATAGTGGACAAACCAGGAGTATACGTGTGTTTGTGGAAATCCTGAGTGGCCCCCACGACCTCCATGAATCTAATTGGACCATCAGTGTTTAGTTGCAGATGAAGGTCATTATGTTGGTGCTCATGAGGTGTGTGTTTAAAACCAAGTTTTTGCATGAGGCACATCATATAACCATGATGGCTGAGCCAGCGCACTGCTATAGCAATGATAGCCAGAAATGAGAAAGCAATAATGAAAGATAATGTTATTATAAGATACAGTGTGAGGTTAGATCCAGGTGGTGTTTTGGAGGTAGAGCTCCTGCGTTCAGAAGAAACGTCTGAGGATTTTTCAGCCAGGGTGATGTTAACTACCACACTAGCAGAAAGAGAAGGCCTGCCGTTATCCTTTACAATCACATTGAGGCTAAAAACAGATTTGCTGTCCTCTTCTGTAAGTTTTCGTGCAGTACGTAGCTCTCCAGTATGTGCATCTATGTGAAACATTTCAGCATCAGGCCCCAAGATGCTGTAGAATAACCAGGCATTGTGACCACTATCACCATCCACAAATGTGATACGATTTACTATGTGTCCGATACTGGCAGTTCTAGGTATAAAAAACTGCAGAGTCCCATCAGATGTGGGTGCAGGGTAAATAAGGATAGGAGGATGATCATTCTGATCCTTAATAAACACATGCACAGTGGCATTGGAGCTTTGAGATGGAGTTCCTCTATCTTGAACCTGCACTACAAATTGAAACGCATTCAGATGTTCATAATCAAACTTTCTAATAGCATATATTTGCCCACTATTTGGGTTTATATATACATATGAAGACACAGACAAACGGAGAGCCTCACTCTCCAAAATTGAGAAAGAAATTGTGGAATTTTCACCCACATCTGGGTCTGAGGCAAACACAGACAGAAGGGGAGCATTTGGGCCATTGTTTTCAGCTATGTCCACAGAGTAGGAAGGCTGTGAAAAGACTGGGGGGTTATCATTAACATCTGAAAGGCATAGCACAAAAGATTTCTGCGAGGAGCGAGGCGGGGAACCAGAGTCTGTGGCAGTCACAGTGATGGTGTATTCAGCCACAGCTTCTCTGTCCAGAAGGCCATCGGTCATTAAAGTGAAAAGCCCCTTATATGGCGAACTGATCTTGAAAGGCAACCCATAAGGAATGTGCACTTTCACTTCGCCATTTTTGCCTGTGTCTTCATCTTTAACTTTAATAAGTGCAATGACAGTGCCTGAAGTCACATCTTCAGATATTACAGAAGAAACCATGTTAATGCTAATATCAGGTGTGTTATCATTCACGTCTATAATCTCGATTTTGATGTTGCACGAACCCTCCATCGGGGGCATTCCTTTGTCCCGTGCTAGGACCGTGACGTCATGCACCTTCGCGAGCTCGTGATCGATTAGTCCCGTAACTCTAATTTCGCCTGTCACCGAATTCACGCTAAAGAGTTTCAGAACACTGTCTGGTGTGTATTTATCAAAAGTATAAGATATCTCACCATTTTGACCATGATCGGCATCAGAGGCGTTAAGAAGTGTGACTAATGTTCCATGAGGAGAATGTTCTAAAAGAGTGACTTTTTTAGTAGGATTAAGAAAGTGTGGCGCATTGTCATTGACATCAAGAATATTTATAAAAACAGCACTATTGCCGGATTTCTCTGGACTGCCACCATCAACTGCAGTTAAAATTAATCTGTATTCACTCATCTTTTCTCTGTCAAGAGGCTTGTTTAAGACTAAAATTGGGATTTTGCTGCCATCACTTTTTGTATCTATTTTTAGAATGAAACAATCGTTTTGACTGAGAAAATAAGCTCGCAGTGAATTCACTCCCACGTCCGGGTCATGCGCACTTTCTAGGCGGAACGACGTGCCGGGAGCTGCCGCTTCTGAAACCTCCAAAGAAGTATTTTGGCTTTGGAACTGTGGCGCGTTGTCGTTAACGTCCACAATTTCAATCGAAACGCTGTGCATTTCCAACGGATTTTGAAGAGAAATCTGGATCCGAATGTGACAATGTAAACGTCCTCCACACAAAATCTCCCTGTCCATTGTTTCCTTAACCACCAAGGCTCCAGATGTCAGGTCCACGTTAAAATATTTATTATTAGATTCCGAGATTATTCGCATCTGCCTTAGAACTATCATATGTATGTCCATTCCTAAATCTTTAGTCAAGTGTCCAACAATAGTTCCTGGTTTAGACTCCTCCGCTGTGGAATATAAAAGTTCCGAAGCGTGTGTTGCAAAACACAAGGCATTAAGAACCATCCAAACTGCTGTCAAGTCCAAAGTTTTCTGAAAAAGCTCTTTACTCTCCATTTCTTTACTAGTAGCTATAGACTCCTTTATGTTTTTAATGTATGCATAATATAGACATTACAAGACCTCAAGTATGAGAGAAACGTTTTGTACCATTTGCTACACGTTTCTGATATAACAATACCGCACTTGAGAGCAAGATACGTGTGTGGGTATGTGAGACTAGGGGATAGGAGAGGGTGGAGTTAAAAATGTGCCTTTCTATTGGAGGAAAGTTGCATTTTTTTAGACAAAAGCACACGTGGTGCTGTCCACGGTGCTGAAAGTTGCTTTACGACATCACAAATGTCAGTACATTTTATGCAGCGCCTTTATGATCATTAAATGTAAGTTTGTCTCACCTGTTGGCTCTCGAACGTCCACGCGCTGTCTGGTAAT
>CAIGQW010005633.1:6233684-6270391 GCA_903798125.1 Danio choprae | reverse complement strand
CAAACGAAACAATAATTTTTCTATTCTGTTAAACTAAACACATCCGGCATTCAAATCCAGAGCCTCGCCTTTGTGTTTTTGTGTTTAATGTGCACACTGAACAGGAAGAAATAATTTGGCATAAACGCATCAGATGATCCGACAGATGACAGTTTCAAAGCACAAACTATTTCCCCCTTTCATCAAATATGCCCTGTTATATTGTTTTTCAAATGCTGTATTATAAAACAATTCATTTTGAATATCCACTGAAACTCTTGCAATACACATTTAAAATGGGTTCTTTAAGCATTGGTATTTCCACAGAGAATCTTTGTCATTCATGGAAAGTTTATACTGTTGAAATGGTTCTTGAGCTTTTAACACGTTCTTAAATCTTTGCAAATTTTGCTGTTAAAGATAGCTTAGGCATCGTGTGTGTTAAAATACCTTAGGTATTTAATTTTCAAAATAAGGTAAATTTTTAAAATGGTTTTTTTTGTGGAACCCCGTGTAAGAGTCAAATTAACATGGCCTGTCGTACTTACATTAGCTTCACTTTGGGAACAGTTTTATGACAAACCGCTTTGCTAAAATGCATAAGGGGGATATTGTTCAGAAAATCAATTCTGGATTACTAACAATGTAGACAGGCAAAAACAAAACCACACAACTTTCAAATACTTATGAAAGAAAACTTTATTTGTGATTTATAAACAAAACACATTACCAGATTTCTTAAAGTAATATAAAATAATAAACACCATTACACTGATGAGCAGGTGTACAAAAAATGTCCAACAGATTTGCACTGTCAAAGTCAAAAGCATAGTGCCACCTAGGCACTGGATGAGTTGATATATAATTACCACACACAAGCAGAATACATAGACCTTTTTATTTTCTCTTTTATCGTTTTTGACATTTTTGTAATTTTTGTAATTTTTTTCATCATTTTGTTATTGAAGGGAGAGGTTTATATCATAGGGACGTATGAACTGTTTCACATTACAGTGTTATTGATTTCAAAGCCTAGCACAAAACGAAGGATTGATCTTTTCAAGTTGCAAAAATCATAAGATTGTAAAGAAAAGCAATTTAGACCATACACAACAGCATTACATATACCTAAAATGTAAATGTCAATGTTGACCGCCACAGAGCCCACATCATTTCTGTGTCTTCTTTTTACGCTCACTTCATGTATGCAATCAGTGTATGTCTGCGTGAATAATCTGATCTCCATACTTAAGCAGAGATGATGCACATCTCCGGTTCTGTTATACACGAGAAAAATAATTATGAAAAAAACATATCTGTTCATTAATATCTATATATAATATCTGTTTTTTAATTGCGTTTAACATGCAAAACAGTCACTTGGTGATCTGACAGCACTGAACCACACCTGAAAGACACTGGAGTGTGTGTCTGTGGTGTGTGTGCGTGTATGTGTGATGAAACGGCCTCATAGCTGCACAAACATCTCTCCTTTACTTAGCAGTATCTCTTAAAAGAAAAGAAGAGATGTGCTCCCTCTAAAAAAAAAGAAAGAAAACAAACTAAAACCTTAATCATGATGTCTGAATGTTAAGAAAATGTTTCCATTATTTACAAAAATCGACTATGTCATGAAGCTATGTTTCACCAATAATTATATACAGTAGAAAAACTCTATACTGCCCTCTGCTATAATTCCTCAGTCTAATCTCCGCTAACCCTCTATCATCGTCCTAGAAAGCACCATACGCCATGGCTAAACTTCTCCTTAAGCATAGCTGCATAGTCCACGGTTAGCTCCACTGCTGTAAAAGCATAAACACGGGTGTATATTGAATTTATACTTGAATGTAAGGGCCAGTACATGTGCTTATGTTTCCTGCAGAAGGAGTGGCTTTTTTTCTGCTCTTTCCTGTTACATTATACTACACGCACCACCAGGGGCAGTACTGACATGAGGCCAGCACAGCACATCTGACAAAGGGAGGATGGCAATGTTAGTTACAAGCTGTAGGAAAAAAAAGTAGCTGAACTGTGATTATAAAGCTGGCAAGAAATGGGATGATGCCTATCAAACATTCAAAACTGCAGCAAATCAATTTAGTGAGTTTTGAAATGAAGCAACAAAGCACCCGTTCTACAATTTTTACAGATGTGGGGAACAAACTCGGATATCATCAGAGATGCAAAGGGTGTAAGCTATAGGACTAAGACGTAAAGCTGGCGGAAAGTGGAATGGCGGCTATCAAACATTCAAAACTGCAGCAAAGAAAGTTGGCGGTTTTTTTTTATTATTTAAATGAAGCGATGAGCACTATTTTACAGACTTTTGAGTGGCTGTTGTGCTTCAGTCCTTTAGCTGTCCAGTGTGCGGACAGCCTGTAATGCATTAGAGAGCAACAATCTCTTTAGGTTTATGCATCATTTTTTTTCGAGTTGTATTTCCACAAATGGTAGATGTGCATAATTTTGGATTGTTTTAGAGTATTGGATTGCTCTTACAAAATATGCTGAGTAAAGTGTCATTCTGAGATTTGTTCGGGAGCAGGACAGAAGCTTTAGTGATCTCTTTGTTCTTTTCTAAGATATTTCGGGAGTTGATTTGACTGCTACATTCCCATCTCTTGCTTTTAGATCTGCTATAGAAATCAGACACTGGTCTTTCTGGTGAAGGTGCAGTTAAATTTGTGTCTGGAAAAGTTTTGTTCCTTGCAGATCGAGACATGAGATGGGGGCCCTGGGAGGTTGTTTCTTTCCCATATGAAGTTGAGGGACGAAGGCAGAGAAAACTATTGGTATGACATGAGATCATATCCAGTTTAACTGGAAATTAGTTTGATCCTTTTAAGAGAGAGGGACGTCCTTTGCTGTGGATGAAAATATCATTTACAAGGTGTGAGTGGGCTGGGTTTTCATTTTGTAGACTGCAGAGTCTTTCTTAGATTCTGCATCATGGATCAGAACTATAAAAATAACCAATCATAGTTACGTAAATGTTCACTGGGTTAATTTGTGTTATTTATTTGTGTTTGCACATAGAGAACAAACTCTTTTCAGCCTGGACTTGGTAGATATGGTATATTGAAGGAATTTTCTCCTCTCTTTACGTTTTCAGTATTTTTGGTTTTCTCTTTCTGTCATCATTTGCTACAAACGCAAGTTAATAGCTTTAATATTGTAGTGGGACGTTCTTCATTACTCCTCGCCATCATCTTTCCCTTTATCCTTCTTGTCCTTCTTTTCCTTCTTCTTCTTTTTCTTCTTCTTGGACTCCTCTTTCTTCCCGAAAGTGATGAACTCGCCCTTATCATCCACGGCACCTGGGTCCTGCCGGATGGAGATGATGGCCGGAGAGCCAGGAATGATGAAGGCTTCAGGGGGAATCTCTCCTGGCTTTAGGGCTTGTGGAGGGCCATATCCGGGGCCCGCACCATAGCGGAAGCTCCAGCTGTTACTGTTGATTCCAGCTCCAACAGGAGGAGACAGCTGTCCCTCTCCTTCACCATCTGAGTGAGAAAAGTGACAGAAGTTAGATTCTGTCGTCATTTTCACTTTTATTTACCTTTATTTAAAACAGTGCTACAAATTATTCAAAACAGCTTTACAGTATTAAACAAGAAAGTAATAGAATCAATGGTGTAAACTTTAAAATTGTGTTAATTCCGCCTATTCCAGAACATCTGTAATTATTCTTAATTTATTTTGGCTCAATAAGTAACGTTTATTCATTATACAATTCAGCCTCTTCAGTGCTGTCAAATTAATGTTATTACTGAATATTGCATTTCTTTCAAGCACAAAGTAAGCCAAAGGTGACAAAGCCAAAAAAGCTAAATTCAAGCTAAAGTCAAATATTGGGTAGCCTAATGCAAAACCACAAAAATAAAACATCCCAATTACTATTGTCTATAGATAGTTACCAAACCATTTTATTTCACAGGGGAAAAAGGTGTGCAATTTAAATGATATTATATAGCTTCAAATGTTATATATTTTTTATTGTGTTATTTTTATTTTTTATCTTTTTTGATTTAATGTTTAATTGTTTTTTTATAAGCCAGAAATCTAGCGTCAGAAATATAAATTTATGTAATTAATATTTATTGATGTAATTAAAATTTGCAGTATAACAAGTGGTTTCAATTTTTATTCATAGTTTTAATGACATTTTCATTTTAATTTCATTTTGTTTAATTATCGATGTTGAAGCATTTCAGAGTAAAGTTTTGACTTTATAGAGTTAGATTTTGATAAATGAATATAATCAGAGTTAGAAGCTTATTTGATCCAGTGCGAAATCAAGGAGTTACGTAACCAACACTTGGTGGCGTTATTTCCAACATGCGGGAATTCATGCAGCCCAGTCACTGAAGAATTTTCCAGATGCCATTTTCCATCGTAGTTTCAGAACTAAAACTGGTGAGTCAAACTACCTAAATTTTTGCATTTTACTAACGTTCTCAAAGGAAATACGGTTGTAAATGTATTGTTAGGTTAATTGCTTTAGAATGGAGTGTCAATTTTAAACTTTGGTGATTCATTCATGGTCGTTTGTGTATCTAACTGCATTGCTATTGACTTATTTTCAAGCATGTTTTTCTATATGCTCACGCATACATAGTGCATATAAACATAAAATGCACATGTTTAACACCTTATTTCTGTCACAGTAAATGCCATTTTGTGCATTGTTACCCATCTGTAAAATAAAATAAATTCTTCTTCTTTAATTCGTAGCGCCTAAACTAAAGAGCCTCCTCTGCCCGGATACTAACGGTACCACAGGACGTTTTTCCCTCGCTTTGGAGAGTTTCTGAAACATATCTGGTGAGTAAATTAACATATACTTACTTGTAAAAGGCTTCCTGACTAGAAATATGATTGTTTGTTATTCGTGTACGTTAATTTGGTTATTTCAAACACTGCAGCCTTTTTAAACTGGGTCATACGTGACCGTCCATGTAATGTTAGTTTGTAGATTTATGTGAAAACGTGATGATAATATGATAACTTGAATAATATTAACGTTAAGTGTTGACAACTATTAACGTTGGAATGTTAATGTTAGTATGTTTAAATGACTGCGTTTGCACTTTCTCAGACATTTAACGTTAGTATGTTAGTTTTGTAGTCAGGGACATTTTAGTCAATATTTTTCTTCCGCATGACATTGTGCTTAAAACTATAGGCTAAACTTTGCATGTACACATAATTTCCGTTTCTTTAAAGGCATTTAGTGCGTTGTAAACAGCCACCTGTCAGTAAAAGTGATTAACTGATTCATATTTTGGGCCTCACAGTGGCGCAGTGGGTAGCACGTTCGCCTCACAGCAAGAAGTCGCTGGTTCGAGCCTCGGCTGGGTCAGTTGGCGTTTCTGTGTGGAGTTTGCATGTTCTCCCTGTGTTGGCGTGGGTTTCCTCCGGGTGCTCCGGTTTCCCCCACAAGTCCAAAGACATGCGGTACAGGTGAATTGGGTAGACTAAGTTGTCCGTAGTGTATGAGTGTGAATGGGTGTGTATGGATGTTTCCCAGAGATGGGTTGCAGCTGGAAGGGCATCCGCTGCGTAAAACATATGCTGGATAAGTTGGCGGTTCATTCCGCTGTGGCGACCCCAGATTAATAAAGGGACTAAGCCGAAATGAAAATGAATGAATGAATGAATGATTCATATTTTAGCAGCCTAACAACCAAGAGTAAGTCCCTGCCCTGGTAATATTACCACAACCTATTTTCCCTGGCTTTGGAGAGTTGCTGAAGCATATATGGGGAGTAAATCAACTTAAATTTATTACAAAGTTAACCTTTTTTGCCCAGAAATATAGCTATTCCTGCATTTGTAGTTCAATTATTAAAAAATACTGCAGTAACGTTAGTTGTGAACTTTGGCGGATCATTTGTGGTTGCTTAGTACTTGAATACAGTTTCACATTGACAGTTAATAACATTATTTTAATAACTAAATACACGTGAGTGTGTTGAAATGACTGCCCTTTTTTTGTTTTGTTTTGCTTTTTCAAAAATTAAAAGGGTTTGTTCACCTATAAAATAAAAGTGACACTTTATTCTGTATTTTAGTACCAGAACTAGCAAGGGAAGCCCCCTGCATCTGCCTATGCAAAACCTCCAGATAATATTGCATTTTATGGAATACATGTCACCATGTATTGTTTATTTATTTTATATAAATTAATATTTTAATGGCTCATTTGTTGCCTTTGTATAGTTAGCTAACAAATGCATCTAAACACTGTGAAGTTGCTTATCATTTTATTAAAACTTATAATCTTGTTTATTGTATTATTTACAGGTTTGATTGGTAGAATTATTATCAAGAGTCAACACCTGAATCAAGGCATGCTTTGGTAGGTTCATCACTGAAGGTCTTTAGGTTTTTCTTTTTTTTTAAATCAGAAGGTTATGCATACGTGTTAGATACTAATGTATTGTTTTTTTTAACAGCCACAGTTCTCCATACAATAATACAAGACCCTGACTGTGACGATGGCTGAGTAGAGATGGTGTATTTCCAGAGTTGGTGGAATGATCAAGCACACCTTCTTGGTCATTCATTGTGATTATAATGAAGGTATGTCATGTACAAGAATAATATAAGTTTGATAAAGTTCTGTGTTTGTTTCACAATAAGCTGAGAGCGTATTAGAGCATTAGAGAATAACAAATGACATGAAGGTGATAAGGTTTGTATTTTGGGTGAACTGTTGTTAATAATGTTGATAGTGTTCTGCTCTTTGCTTTGCACTTTTCCCCCTTCTGCGTATGCTAATATTTTAGATTCTATTTGGACCTGAAACATCTGCTAGATTCCTGTAAAGGTGGCATCAATACTGTATCTGGAAGGGCCTACCAAGTTGAATCTGGTAAAGAAAAACACACCCGCGCACACACTGGTTGCAAAAAAATAAAATATGTGAATTAACAGTTTCCGTATTTCATAATTCATGTTTTGTTTTTGTTTATTTACTGTTATTAATTGTGTATAAATTGCAGCATTGATCTCCACTTGGTCAATTATTGATGTTGAAACTTTTATTTGACATTTGTGTAGTTTTAAATATTATATTATATAAGAAATAATATAGAGAGAATTAAGTCCATAAACAGATAGAAAATGTTCATGCAGTTTATTACAAAGGTTTTATACCATAATTTACACCACCAACCCAGACATTATATAGTTTTACTTATATTAAAAATGTCATTAAAAGTAACTTTTTAAGTCAATAATTGTTGGAGAAAAGATTAAGATCACATTATGGAATTTAACAGAAATCACAAAATACAGAAAACTGTTAGCTTATGGATATTTGTGGGAAGTCTGCATCAATAAAAAATGTAAAAGATTTTAAGCTCCTCAAAATTTAGCTCCAAATGTTGTGTTAAATTGAGTATTCTGGAGAGACAGCTGCCTGTTTTTTTTGTTCATTATAGGTCATGGAAATTCAGCTTTTTAGTCAGTGAAAGTCAGGGAAAAGACAGGGAACTTGATATTTGGCTTAGGACATGCTTGATGACATTTCCAAGGTCCAGTTTGTTTTCATACAAGTTTACAGCCTTTATACCTTCATTCAAACTGCTGTCTTTGATATTGATGACCAAGGAAACACCAGAAGTGAAAGATTTGCAAGCCAAGTTGTTCTTTTGAGTTTAAAATGTAATTTCAGAAGAAAACTATGTGTTCAGAAGGAAACTATGAGTGACGCTATATTGAACTTTCAGATTGCTCTGATAAAACATCAATTTCAATTGTCAAAACATCTGTAGATATGCCAGCTCTGTATATCTGGGACTAAAGGACTGGAAAACCCTTTTCAAGCACTGGTCATACATATTTTGTTGAAACTGACACCGGGTGATGTTAAATATAGTTAGATTTTTTTAAACTCTGCCCAGAGTTTATATTTGAACCCTATTGTCAGTGTCAATGTGCCAACACTTTTGAAAGTGTTGATCTAACTCTGTTGGGAGCGGACCCCATGAGACACTTTCAAAGTGTTAGAGTTGTTTTGGGTCCCCATATTTTGCAGTGTAATAAGAATAATATATGTATTTTTACCTATATTGCTGTACATCGCAAAAGCGACGATAAAGACATTTATAATGCCACAAAGGAATTCTATTTTAGATAATTGCTGTTCTTTTGAACTTGATCAAAGGGAGCTAAAAAGTCTACTCTTCTTTTTTCTAACAATCAAATGTGTGTAATATATATATATATATACATACTTACAGTTGAATTATTAACCCTTGTGAATTATTAGCCCCTTGTATATTTGTTTTCCCCAATTTCTGTTTAAAGGAAAGAATAATTTTTTTACATAATAAAATATATTTTTAAACATACTAGTTTTAATAACTAATTTCTAATAACTAATTTATTTTATTTTTTCCATGATGACAGTACATAATATTTTACTCAATATTTTTCAAGATACTAGTATTCAGATTAAAGTGCAATTTAACGGCTTAACTAGGTTTAATTCGGTTAACTAGGCAAGTTAGGGTAATTAGGCAAGTCATTGTATAATGATGCTTTGTTCTGTAGAGTCAAAAAAAAATATTGCTTAAGAGGGCTAATAATATTGACCTTAAAATGTTGTTGTTGTTGTTTTTTATTCTAGACTTTTTACAGAAGAAAAAATATTATAAGAAATACTGTGGAAAAACTCCTTGCTCTGTTAAACATAATTGGGGAAATATTTGAAAAAAAAATAATTCACAGGATGGCTAATAATTTTGACTTTTTTTTCTGAAGGTGTATGGCAAAACATATCAACATCAAAAGACTTTCCGAGAATAACAATTGCCTTTTCTTATTTAACATTGATCTAAACCCATAAGTAAGCCACACACATAAGCACAGCATTACTCTAGAGTGCACTTTCATACAATGTTGATGTTTTAAAAAGTGTACTACCCCAACAGGGACCGAGAGCTGAGTACAGACTGAGAGACTTATGTACTACTTTCCGTACAGAAGCAAGGCTCTTTGCCACACCAGTTACTCCATGACCTACTTTCATTCCTGTTTTATTTAGATCTCACCGTGGCCCTGAAATGCAATTCTGTTTGTTTTAGATCTGCACGCTTATTATGACAGCTTATTTTAATAAAAGCAAAAAAAAAAAAAACAAAAAAAAAAAAAAACTACCAGGAATTATCCATTTTGATATTCTTTCTTCGGCTTAAATCAATCTGTATTGTGTCTGTGTGTCTGTGTGTCTGTGTGTCTGTGTGTGTGTGTGTGTGTGTGTGTGTGTGTGTGTGTGTGTGTGTGTGTGTGTGTGTGCGCGCGTGCGTGCTACAACTAGACTAAATTAAGATCCTTCTAGCGCTCAGTTTCAGGCACATGTCTAAATTTAGATGCATCAAATCTTGCCATTAATATGCAAACTGCTCTTTTTTTTGTCCCAGTGGCTACTGATGCATTATGTATAACAGTTGAAAATCTTGACCGTATTACCAGCATCATCATCATCATCATCATCATAATCATCATTATTAATAGTTTTAATAATGTTTCCCAGTGATAGGTTGCAGCTGAAAGGGCATCGCTGCATAAAACCTATGCTGGATAAGTTGGCGGTACATTCCGCTGTGACGACCCCTGATTAATAAGGGGGCTAAGCCGAAAAGAAAATGAATGACTATGATTGTAAATTATTATAAGTTAAAGTTTATAAAGTTCATAAATGCTATTGTTATTAAAGATTATTATTAATAAATGTAATAATACAAATATTTCTGCTTGTGATTTGTAACACAACTTTAGATTTAAGTTTTAGTAGGCATTTTTCCCCATAAAAAAATAATAATGAAATAGTATTAATAATTATAATTAATAATAATAATAATAATAATAATTATTATTATTATGTTAGTCATTATTCAAAATCCAAGAAAAATAATCCGTTTAATAGCAATTGACAGTGATTATTCAAAATGTTAATAAATTATAAATCATAAAAAATGTTAACATAAGTAGTAATCATTTTTTACAATTTTAATAATATACTTATTTCCTCACATTTCTGCTACGACTCTGCAAATATTTTTCATCAATAACAACAACGGCAACAAAAAGGTATTTCCTTAATAAATAATAAAATATTAAACCAAATTAGTTATTTTTTCTTTTTTGTAATTGTTACATTTAGACACATTAAACCCTGCCGTTATTACTCAAACTGCTTCTTTTCCCCCTCTGGCTATTTCTGAATTATGTATAACTGTTGAAAATCTTGACCGTCCTGAAAATTCACCATCTTTGCATCCATTCAGAAGACTCAGAAGCAGATGGTAGAGGGAAGAGTCAATGAGAGAGTGCTGTGCGTCGCCTCCTGGGCTTGACAGATCACATTTGGCTGAGAAGGTCAGAAATCGTGGTTTATAGTGGTAGCGTTTACTTGCTGAGTGGTCAGATCTCTAGTGAGAGAGTAACTCATGTGTTCATGTGTTAGTCACACCTCACTCCATCTCCCTATGGCTTTCATTATGGCAGCAATATCTGTGTGTGTGTGTGTGTGTGTGTGTGTGTGTGTGTGTGTGTGTGTGTCAACTTTCATGTCAGAGCAGGTCAACTGAGCAGACTAGTTCTCAACCTCATGAGACTAAAGAGAGAAGAAGATGAGCACAGTGAGGCTGGAAGCAAAAGAATATTTTACTGCATTTTTGTCTTTGTTGCAGGTCAATAGTTGTCTGCAACATACAAACAAACAAAACTGATCAAAAACATCCAATTTGATGACCAACCAGCATGTTTCTTATTGTTGTATTAGGACCTATTAATAATAATTCAAAAGAACACATTCCTTCATTCAGCAAATGTAACTTTTAATAAGCAGTGAAGCATTATTATTATTATTATTATTGTTATTTCTTTATGAAAAAGTTAATAATAAATTATTATTGTTCATTATAATTATTGTCATTAGTAATATTTATGACATAAAATTTTTGGCTGCACACCAAATTATATTTATTCCAAAACTAAAAAAATACACTCATAGCTTAAGTGCTTTAAAGTCATATCTGTGAAATGCATTTTTTTAATGCAAATTAAATAAATTTCAATACATTTCAATAAAAATCAATAAATTGACAGACATTTAAAGAGTTTAACATGTATGCTGTAGTTTAATATTTGTAGTTTATTATTTTAGCTTGAGAATTGTCTGCTTTAATGGTGTCCATTTCAGTTTGATTTTGAAAGCTAAGGAACAGCTAAGCAAACCTTTAAGGGAGCACTTGAAAATTCTCAGATTCTGTGGATGTGCTGGATTTTCTTTGTATAGGTCTGAGTAAAATGTTAATATTGTTTTATTCCATAAAGGTGTGAGAACATTTCTTCCCAATTTAAAATGAAAATATTGTTACTTATATTTTGAAAATGATAGCTGATAAGAACATCAAATGTTTTCATTTGTTGTGGTTTAAAGGTTATTCCAGCAATGCAGATATAAAATTGTATTGTGTCTAAAGTTAAATATCCATAAAAACATAGCACCTTTTTTCTTGTTATTTTGACCAATTATTATGTAAAGCCCAAAATGACTTTCATTTAAAAGTAGTAGTAGTTTGCCAAACAAAAAACAAAAAAAAAACATTGTTGTCCTCAAAAACATCATGAATCATAAATCGAGAGATAACCTGAGATTTTTAAGGTGGTTTCTTATCTTTTCCCATAGCTGCTAATTTCTTTTTTAATTCCAGATAGGTAGTGGTTTTGGAGAACTAATTTATGTAAACTTCAACAAAACAGAGCAGCATTATTTACTGTAAGGCATTCCAGTGCAGCCACATCAATGCAGGCATTTAAAATAAACCTGATCTCATATGCATTCATTAGATCATATGTGCTACTTTGTGTTCTATTTTGGTCCTTTCAGGTCTTTAGCCTCAAGCCTTTGTTTTTTCCTATGGTGATTGTTCCTCTCTTTTCCTCTCCTCTTCCACACCTTGTTCGTCCTTCCATTTTGAGTACGGCTGGTTGCCATGGAAACTCCTCCCCCACCCCGCTCGCCCACTCCCAGCTGCTCCTGCTGCAGTATCTAAGATTCAATGCTGTTGCCTAGCAACAAGTCACACAGTGTTTCCTAGCAACAGGACCACCGGAGGGGTCTGCCAATCCTAAACCTCTGTGCTACTCCAACCCCCGCATCCCCTCTTCTCTTTCAGCATCACTTTCATTTTATCATCCCTTTCCTCCTCTATTACTCTGCATCCCACATGCTTTATCTTTTAAATGACTCCTAGTATAGCATCCTCATATATCTTCTGCTTTCTACGTCATATTCATCTGTGTCTCATTTTCTAGCTCGGCCTCTTTTCTGTTCCTCCTGTTCCAATGACCTCGACTGTGTGTTAGATTTTAGAAACACCAAAGCAGAGCTTACACAACACACCTGCACTCGCTCTATAAAACACAATGCTATTTTAAGCAGACAACTGCTCTCTATGGAAAAGCATTTTGGAAACTTTTTTTTTCATTATAAAGAAACATTTGTATATTTAAAGGTTCTATGGATGTAAAAGTATCTTTATGGAAGCTAAGATGCCAATTATGAAGCTTCATGCTTTCACACCTGGCTTGCTATTTCTGAATCTGCTGCATTTTCTGCCTTAGCTTGGTTTGATTGGGCATTTGTAAACATGGCAATGAAACTTAGATCCATACCAAAAAATCAGTCTAAGATCTCTCTAATGAGAAAACAGTCTGACCCAATGATCCATCCAATACTTTTTCATACGTTCTAAACCTACTATAGTTTTTACAGGCACTGTGTGAAAAATTGCAGTGTTTGTTTTTCTAATACCTCTTCGAATGATAATGTCAAACTGAAATTTGGACGTCTTTCAGAACTGTCCAAAGCATAAAAATACAGCGGAAACCTTGATTCTTGCTCAAAATGATAAAATAATGTAATGGAAGCAGCAGCAACAACAAAAGGCCACAATAAGCACAGAGAACCGTTGTCCATCCATTTTGACATAAGCTGATTCTCAGTACATAAACAGGCACAATCTGACTAATGAGATCAGAGTTTTCTTGCACATGACAAAATTTGGTCCATTTCATTTTCATTTTCCTTTGGTTTAGTCTCTCTATTCATCAGAGGTCGCCACAGCGGAATGAACCGACAACTTTTCCAGCATATGTTTTACACAGCGGATACCCTTCCAGCTGCAACCCAGTGCTGGGAAACATTCATACACACTCATTCACACACATACACTATGGCCAATTTAGTTTATTAATTTCACCTATACCGCATGTCTTTGGACTGTAGGGGAAACCGGAGCACCCGGAGGAAACCCACGCAAACACAGGGAGAACATGCAAATTCCACACAGAAATGCCAACTGGCCCAGCTGGGGCTCGAACCAGCGACCTTCTTGCTGTGAGGCGATTATGCTAACCACTGAGCCACCGTGATGCCCAAATTTTGGTCTACTTAGAAATATTGGTTTATGAAAGTGAATCAAACAACAACAACAAAAACTACAGGTGGATTTCGTCTGATTTAGAGTGTGAGTTTGTCCTTTTACACCAAACCTATATGCTAATACAGAATCAATGAATTCCTCTTTCTCTTCTCTCGAATTGAGTGTGCCTCTCTTGATCTGTGCCACTTACTCTATCTGTTTCTTCCCACTGTTTGCTGTCATTTCAGTCCAGCTCTGCTCTATCTGCCTGTCAATATCTTCAGCCTCCACCACCCAGGAGACCTGCCACTCTTCCCTCATTCCTCTAATGGCACATTAGATTGATCGTCCTCTGTCTATCTGGCTGATCTTTGAGGGGAAGCATATCTCAGTAATGCCAATTCAATAACAGACCCCATGCATCACAATATTTAGATACTCCGGTACTAAAGCTTCAGCAGATGAAAGACACCATTTGGGGGACACTGTGCTCTTAATCCAAATAAACACATTGGATCATTGGGTCAACTAATGATTATGTTGCTTAATTATGAGTTTGTACAAAGCATTCAAGCAACAAAGACTCATGGAAAATACAGCTCTGGAAAAAAAATACTGTAATAAGTTGTTATTGGTTCTCCGAATTTGCAATTAATAGGTATAGATTTGGAGTAAAATGTTGTTTTATTTGATGTTGTATTGATAACATCTTCAAAACTGCAAATACAAATATTGTCATTTAGAAGGTTAATTAGCGGGAAATGACAAAAGGTCAGTATAAATTATTCAATGTTTTAAGACCTTAAATATTGGGAATTTATATATATATATTTCACATTTCTACACAAATGTTGTCTTATATATTTAAGGTCTGAAAACACAGAATATTTAATATTGATCTATTATGATTTTCTGCAAATAATTTATTACAATTATAATATTCTTATTTAGGCAGCACGGTGGCGCAGTGGGTAGCACAATCGCCTCACAGCAAGAAGGTCACTGGTTCGAGCCCCGGCTGGGTTAGTTGGTTTGCATGTTCTCCCTGTGTTTGCGTGGGTTTCCTCCGGGTGCTCTGGTTTCCCCCACAAGTCCAAAAGCATGTGCTATAGGTGAATTGGGTAAGCTAAATTGTCTGTAGTGTATGTGTGTGAATGAGTGTATGGATGTTTCCCAATGATGGGTTGCAGCTGGAAGGGCATCCGCTGAGTAAAACATATGCTGGATAAGTTGGCAGTTCATTCCGCTGTGGCGACCCCAGATTAATAAAGGGACTAAGCCGAAAAGAAAATGAATGAATGAATATTCTTATTTGAAATGTTCAAATGAGATATTTCATCCGTAGACAGTTTAATCAAAACATGCATGTTTTAATTGCAATTTCAGAAAAACAATCATAACTTTGAAGTGATCTCTTATTTTTTCCACAGCTAAACATGCCTTTGGCAAAATGTAGCAAAAATAATGCATTTTGCTACATTTCACAGGATCATTTTTAAACATTATAGCATTGAGCATGTTCATTTTTCCTTCAGAATCAGATAAATGTGACTGTAAAAATGCTGTATTACTTTAGTTCATGCTGAGGAAATAATAAAAACGTATTGTACACTAAACCTTACTCTAAATCTTATTTTTACACTCTTGTTGAACCTTGTTTCACAGGATTTACCCAACTACAACGCTGTGTGTGCTAGGTGTGCTAAACAGCAAGTTTACTATCTTGGAAATGGATATAGAAAAATAATGTAAGCAAAAATAAAATGTATTTCTTTACAAACCATATACTATGGTAAAAGTATTTTGAGGTCATAAGATATAATTGTAAATCATCATCAATTGATAATCTACTCCTGTAATAGTTTGTGTTTTTTCCCCTCTAGTTTTGATTTTATCTGAAAAATGAAGAGTTTCAAAACCTAAACCTGTTAATATAAAACCTGTGGATATAGGCATGTCTTTCAATGACACTGGGTAGAATTTGAGGGACACAAAACCTAAAATTCTGTCACGGGAGGACTGACCTTATTATATCGATGCTTATTAATAATAAATTATGTACTATGTAAGAATATGCTAGTAGGTCTGTAGATGTGCCACCACACTACAGCATGCTATTGTCACAAAAAATAATGGTAAAGCATAAGCAAGACTTTCAGACTTGCTCCTTGTCATTTTAGATCTGGCAGCTGTATTGCAATAGGAAGAACACCCTGTACTTATATTGGAGATCTTTCAGGGAATGCAAAAAGAGCAAGAAGAGGACAGAGAAGAGAGAAAGAACTGACATTTCTGCATGAATAAACCCAACCTGCTTTAAACAGTTGTTTTAAACATGCATGAATTCATGTCAGTTTGAATTAGCTTCAGTTTGGGTCAAAACGTTCATTCGGCCTGGATTCATACCTGAGATTGGTTACGGGAAATTCAGAATCACCCTATGCATATGCATATTAATTAGAACAGATGTAATAGGTTGATGAACATGATAATTTTGCTATAGAGAAAATTACTAGATTAACAAGAGCATGAAGTTTTGCAGGAAGATGATTAAGATGTTGGTTTCGGATGATTAAGATTTAATTACACTCGGTTAGCGAAGCGGATGTCTTTTAAGATGTGACCTCACCTGCTGCGCTGGAAACCGTGGGCCAATTCTGGACCAGCATGCCTTGCGCTCCCTGCATCACAGCTGATGCCTCCTCCATATGCACAGAACTACAAATAAAACAAGTTAGCATGTCATTAGTCATGAAATGTCAACCATTCTGCGGAAAAATGTAGGGAAAAATGCTGAGTAGCAGTGGACAGTAATATTTTATTACTGTACTTACATGAAAGTACATTTTTCAATTATCTGTATTTTATTTCTTTACTAACACTGTATTCCAAAACATAACATCATACTTTTTTCATAAACTCTTTTATATTACATACCATTTACAGCATGTTGCTTCATGTCATTTTTATTCGCATTACATGTGATTTGTGATTGAGCTCATTCGTTCTGTGTTAACCTGTTCAATTGTTTCACAAATCAAACTAAATGTTTCTTTTTCTATTGGATTGATTCAAATGCAACTATTCCACAGTCAAAAGATTGATGCAATATGAATGAAAAAATGAATTGTAGCACTGATTCAAATGACCTGGTCAGTGTTGTGCTTTGCTAACAACAGCATAACTAACTGCTTGTTGACCAAACTACAATGTATTTTTGCAAAAATAAACTAGCTAGTCTTGACTGTTAGCAACTGTGTCGCAAATTGTCTTTTAAACCACACTGATTACAATTGTTGGTACTGATGTTGCGCAGAAGATGGAGTTATAACTTCTGCTAATTAATGCTATTAGTCAAAGGGTGTCTCAACTTTAACTTAAGAATTTGATATGTGTACTTCTTCCACCAACAAATATTTGACATTAAAATGAGGCTTGACTTTTGCTCTGTGAAATAAATAATATATGCGAGTGGGGCAGCTGTGCTGTGTGTCAAGTGCTGCTGTGTATTCGTGTGTATTTCCCTGAGCTTTGGTCTGAAGGTGCGTGTGTTGGTAAAAGCACATGTGACAGGATGTGCGAGACTATCTGTGATCTAATGTGTCTGTGCTGGAGGTGGTGTGTGTGTGTGATGAGCGAGTTGTCATGAAGGTGTCATGATGCTTTAGCACCTTTAGACATGTCGACTGGAAAGCAAATTGACAATAAGTGCCTAATATATATAGTACATGCATATACATATATGAAGAGCTGCTGTGCTGGCATGCATTTCTCTCAGCTTTGTTGCTCTGAAGTTGTAGCACATGTGACAAGATGTCTATCTGTGATCTATCAGAATGTCTATCTATGATCTAATTTGTTGGTGCTGGAGGTGGTGTGTGTGCATGTGTGTGTGCGTGCATGTGCGTGTGTCTGTGCATGAGATGTGCAAGTTGTCATGATGGTTTAGCTCCTTCAGACATGTTCACTGGAAAGCACATTGACATTGAGTCTGTAAATATACACATGATAAGAGATAGGAGGATACACAATATGTCACTTTGAGACAAAGTTTACTTTAGTATCAACATTGCATAACAAAACAAATTTCAACAATTAAAAACAAAATCTTTTTTTTGACAATTGGTCAGAATTTCCCAACTTTTCTGAAGTTGTCATTGTGTGGAATATAAGAATATAAACATGGCACGTTTTTGTTATTTTATGTTAAAACAAAATGCTTAGAAACTACACTTTATTTAAAATTTTGGAAAACAACAACAACAACAACAAAACTGGAAAAATCTGAAAAAAAAAAAACCCTGACAGAAAAACAAAACCTTTGCATCCCTAACTTGAGGCTGAAACGCAGGGGTGACTCCGCTTTTTTACAGTAGCAGGTCCTAGATTGTGGAATGCGCCATCCCTCTATATTAAATCTGCATCATCGCTGTCTGTTTTTAAATCTGTTGAAAACCTACATTTTTGATTTGGCTTTTTATCATTGACAATTGTTTTGTTTTAGTATACGTTTTTCTGGGATTTGTATTATGCTGCAAATTGGTCAATGATTGGTTATGTTTAATATTGCTGGGAATTAGGGCTGCATGGTGTTGTAAAAATCTGATGTTACTATATTTAGTTTTTCTGCTATATATTGCGATATGAATATCATTTTATCAGATGGCTTGAATAGCTTTATTTGGAAAGAAATCATTCATTTAGATTGATTGAGGCGATTTTGTAGGGGAGTGAATCATGCATAAAAATAGTAAACAAATTGCAAGCAAATATAAATACAAAATCCCAACTCAACAAATTGCTTTTCAAGTATTTTTTATGTATTTAGCAGTGTGAGAATGATACAATAAATAATAAATAAATATAAAGGTAATATAAAAAGAAAAGCATTTAAAGAGAAAAATATTTGGATTGTATAGAATTTATCACATTTCCAATGTCTCTCTCTTCTAACAAGGGCCCATTTCATAATCTGATTTCCACTAATACATTGTTCAGTTTCTTTACCATCCTAATTCTTCTCTTTTGCAATCTGTCAGCAGGCCATGCATAACAGAGCCCTGGAAAACTTGTGGTCGACAGCTGAAGACAAACTATGTACTTAAAATTTCAACAAATATCGCTCTACAGCCCAGAGTTACGAGTATATATTAAAATGCATTACGTTAAAGGGAAATTTCATTTCCTATACACACACTTCCCAGTGATGGCCTCTGTGTTTATCACCATGCAAACCACAATCAGACCAAACAAAGCACCCACATAAACAGCAGGCCTGTGAATTGTGCCATACACTCCAATACATCCATTATGAATGTACAGACATGAGGAGCAGAAAGGAAGTGGGTATAGGAGGGCATCTGCAATGCAGCACAGGGTGTGACCAGCCGCTACTGCTGCCATAACTCTCATCCTGTGTGTGTGTGTTTGCATGATGGATCTTTCTAATTCCCTTACAGCTGAAATGCAGCCTGTGCCTTGTGGCTGAGGGAATCAGTAACTTTTTAGCCTAAGGGAGAGGGTTGTCTATTGCGGAGTGTGAATGTAAAGACACTGGAGATGAAGTTTGGATACTGGAGGTGTTTGGAGAAAATTTAAATGAAAAACAATCGAGATCTGATAAAAAAAAAAAAATTAAGATTTTCACAATTTGTGAAATGTAAATGTTGTTGTTGTTTATTGTGGATCAATGGACAGTTATTAATAAATAATGTAATTCTATGATTTGGTTAATGTTGTTGTTGATAATATTCATATTAATGTTATACTGCTTAATATTTTTGTGGAAACCATGACTCTTTTTTTCAGGAATATTTGATAAATAGAAAGTTCAAAAGAACAATATAATAGAATTTATTTCAAATAAAAATTCTAGTGTTTACTGTGTTTACTGTTTTTGAATTTTAATGTGGCAAAAATGAACAATTTCTTAAAAAAAACAAAAAAGAAAATCTTTCTGACCCCAAACTTTTGAGCAATAGTGAAGTGCTAGTTTATCAGATGGTTACAGATTATTTAACTTGTCAGTTTTAGTTGATTACATTTTGCATGTTCATTTTAGCTATTCTGATTAATATTTTACTCATTTGCTCATTTTAACATTTAAACACAGCCCTCTAAGTGACTATTCTGAGTGAATGTCTAATTTGTCCCTTGTATCTAATGTCCCCTGAGTCTCTTTTTGCACCAGCCTTCTGTCACAGACACAGACACACACACACACACACACACACACACACACACACACACGCACACACACACACACACACACGCACACACACAGTAAACCATCCCCAGAGACAAGCCCACAGGACAGCATTATCACATAAAACAGACACCCATACACCCATTGGCAACTGTATGTGTGTGTGGTGGAAGAAGAGATGCTGTTGTCTCCAGATGCAAGTAGCTATGTTTTCATCCAAATATATTTACGCACATTTTAAATTGCATATATCTTTTCACATATAAAGTGAAAAGATCACATCAATTCAAAAAATATGCGTAATAAATATGCGGCCAATTGAGTAAGATACATTTTTAATCTTACAAAAAGATAAGTGCATAAACTACAACAGAAACACATTTACTGAATAAATTCCTTGATGCGCGTAAAGTCATGTGATTTTGCCTCAACAGACGATGTGATTGGATCAGTAGACTAACTAGTGTACTGCTCTCATCTCATGCCATCACAAATGTTGATTTAATAATTCTGCAAACACCTGAGCATTGTTTACTGTGTCTAATTACTTAAAGGTATAGTTTAAGCAAACTAAGGAGTAAACACTACATTAGAAAATTCACCACTGAGGTGTATTTAAGCTGTGTGTTATCAATAAAAATTTAGACAACTGGTAAACTTCAGTCAATGTGGGCTTCTCTTATTGTCTTCAGGACTATAAATTGATATAAAAGAGTATCGTCAACTACATTACTCACCTACTGTCTTAATTGTTTTCATAAACAGGCTCCAAAATGCAAAACAATATGACAAAGATTTTTTTTTTATTGTATGTGTCTAAAGCTCTGAGGTACAACTATGGAAGAAAAAAACTGATATTAAATATAGATCCCACATAGAAATCTGATACATGGAAATATATGCAAATTGCATATAAAACATACAAGTTCATATTTGGGTTTCACATATGTCATATATGCAACAAATATTTCAAAATATTGCCAAAATGGCTGTTTGAAATTGGAATTACAAATATTTAAATACATGTTGAAATATATTATCTATATGTTCATAAATTGTGATATATGAACACATATATGTACATATGTAAACATATATGTTGCATATATTGCCATATATTATATTTCTATATGGGGCGGTTCTTCAGATTGTAGAAAGTATTATTTTTTAATTTACACATCACACTATTTTCTTGAGAAGAGATATTGAATTATTGAATTATTGAATTACTACACATGAAAACTTTGTTTTTGTTTAACGTTTTAAATGTTTTTTGTGCATTCATTAAATTTGCTACTTTGAATGGAAACAGCTAGTGTGAAGAGTTAAAGTGAAAATATATTTAGCATTTTAAAAGATTTTACTCGTCATACTTATTTTAACAGTGTTCGTGCATGGAGATTTTCTGCTTATCGACTCTGGGTCAGCTCACAAAATCAGCTCATCAAAAACTAATAAAATGAGAAAAATAATACAAAAAAGAACATTAACCTTGACTACTGAATCTTCCCTCAGTAATGTTTTCTAAAGAGCAACTTTGGAAGGAAGCATAGCTGGTGTGAAGATTTGGAGACTGAATAAATGATTCGCATTTTCGCAGATGACTCATTTTGTCAGTGTTTGTGCTTGGAGATGTGAATTTCCCTGTTATCGGCTGTGGCTGCTCTCACACAATCAGCTCATCTGCTGGCTTGTCCTTTATGCTCGGCTGTGAAGGACTGTGCATCTGCTGTGGAGAATGATGATGACCTACATACTCCAGATCAGACTGCAGGGAAAGGCCCTTAGCAAACGCTTCAGAGCTTGTGTTTTTGCGTGATGAAGGCAGACAGAGCACAGTTGGTCTACTGAGAAAGAGGCAAGAGGTCAGGAAGAAGTCAGAGAGCTCTGGGTGGTCACGGTTCTGCTGTTTTGATGGCTCTCTAATATAGATTCTGTAGACAGAGGCATTGATGATCTTAATGCGTTTTATTAATTTGTTCCCTGCTGTCTTCTGTCATTTTTCATTTAAGATTCTTTTTTTATTCATTTTTTAAAATCTGTATTATTATTTATATTATTATTAATTTTTATTTTGTTTGGAATAAAGTGGAATATATTTCTGAATGACACTGCAAGAAGGATAATTTTGATAGGGCTTTAGTTTTCACAAAATGACGCACAACACACAAAATATTTCAACAATTATAAAGCTTGATCAATGTAACGTTTTAATCACGGGTCACCACAGTGGAAAGAACCACCAACTACTCATATGTTTTAAGCAGCAGATGCCCTTCCAGCCACAACCAGTACTGGGAAACACCCAAGAGAAAACCCACATGAACACGGGAAGAACATGCAAACTCCACACAGCCCAGACGGCATTCAAACTGGTGACCTTCTTGCTGTGAGGCCACCATGCCTCAGTTAATATTGTTTTGTACATTTTATCAATACTTCATATTCAACTTAATTAGTTAAAATAAAGCAAAATATAAATACTGCAATAAATAAAATAACAAAAATAAAAACTGAAAATATAAACTACAAATATATAATAAATTCTAAAATGAAATATTAAGTCAAATAAGTCTGATAGTTAATGTATTAAAAATAAACCCCCAAAAAAAGGAACATTAACCTAGATTGTTTTTCCGAAAAATATATGGTTTGTATGTGGAAGAATGTTGGTAACCATACATTAGACAGTATGATAAACTTATAAGTTGCTAATAAGATACTAAACTTATTAATAAACTTGGTCTTATTAGTAAACTGACTATGAAAGTAAACTTCAAGTGTTTAGTTACCAAAATATCTTCTTTTGTGTTCTATATTTTTGAGTGAACTGGCTGACATGGGAAGGTATATGTGTTTGTCAAAGTTAATGCAGAGTTCAGTCAGTATTAAAAGAAATGTATCACTTTCAAAAGTTAGGAAACCTTAATTTAATCTCAATAATGTAGTTAATGAGTTAGAAATTATATGTTAATGTTAAGTCTAATGGAATGTTGTCTAATAACTGAATCCAGTTGTTGAGATTCAGGAAATGCTGAATTAATAATCGTTAATTTAAAAGAAGATAAAAAGGTGGAACCATCGAACTATCACTATCAGAATTGACAGATATTATAACGAATAATTGGGTTTCTGTATATCTCCACTATTCATTTACTGTTATTAACATAATGAAAATACAGCTCATAGTTAGTTAATGTTAGCTCAAACACATTAAATAATTGTTCAATTTGTAAAATGTATTTTCATTTAGGAATGTATTAGTAAATATAGAAATAATCATTAACTTGGATTAATACATTTATAAGTACTTTCCATGGTTAGTTCATGTTAACCACATTAGCATATAAAACATTATAAAAAAGTGTTACTACTGTATAATATGGACAATATTTTGAAAATGCGTTTGAGCTTTTGCTCTCCCTTCAACTTGATTAGGCTCAAACAAGATGGTTTCCAGTATAATGACACTGAAGGTCGAGATCTGATTATAGTGAATCAAGGAAATGAGGAAATTATAGTTGGACATGATTCACAGCATGTTTAGGCTATAGCTACCAAACTAGGGCCTGCTGCACTAAACACTTGACATTTAGAGATGTGTTCCATATCAGTTCAGAGAGGACTGTAACTCTTTCAGGAAATTATTAACAGCAAAAACTGCTTACCTCTGCACTCCTGCCCTCAACGACGCAGAGTAACGCCAGTCAGCATTTGGGCCTTTGGGCTGGAGAAGGAGAGAATAAGAGAGATAGAGGGAAAGAAGGGGTGGAAGAAGAGAAAAGGGTTAGATACATTCTCATCAATAAATCATGGTTGTGTGCGTGTGCGTGTGCGTGTGTGTGTGTGTGTGTGTGTGTGTGTGTTTGTGTCTTGCATTTTAATATGAACCACAGCTAAAGGAGACCAGGACTACAGGGATGATTACTGGCACTAGGCCATTGCCTATGACTCACTGCTATAAACCAAAAAAAGAGTGTTTGGAGAGAGAGATTTCTTTGTAGTAACACACATGAAGGGCAGCTGATATTCACCTAATAACATATAAATCTCCATTACTAGGGATGCACAATATTGCAAACTATATGATGAATAATCTGTTGATAATGTATATGTCATTATGCATTATCATTTCTGCTTGTTTACATTTGTTATTAAAACATTTAATAAAACATTTAGTCTTTTATTGACACTGTTAAATGTACATTGAAATTTTTCTATTAGTGATGCCTGAATTCAGTTCACAACTCATTTCCGCCATGGGATCAATGTGTTAATTTTGAGATATTATTGCATCTCTCAAATTCTGAAATGTATTTCACAATACTGACTTTACTCTCACAAATATAAACATTCTTAGAGATGTAAAAAAGAGATGTCAGAGATGTAAACTCAGAATTGCAAGAATTTTACGTTTATTTTACACAATTCAGATTTTTCCTTTCAGAATTTGAACCACTTTGTGAATTTATCTTTATCTTTATTTCTCACAATTATGAATTTCTAAGTAATAATTCTGACTTGCTTGGAGATATACTGTACATCAGAATTGCAAAATTTAAATATACAATTTCAATGGAAACAAATAACTGAATTAAACACAGAATTACAAAAATAAATCTAAATTTGTTTATTTTTCACAACTGTGATTTTTTTCTTCTGAATTTGAACTTTATCTTGCAATTCAGATTTTGCTCTTCAGAATTGTGATTAATTTTTCTCACATTTGCAACAGGTTTTTTTCAACTTTGTTTATGTATTACAATTGTCCTTTCGATTGGGATAAAAAAAACTCTATTTACTATAATTTCTATAGTTCATTGTGATTAGGATAAATAAAAATACAATTCTGTGAGAAAAGGTAGAATTGAGAGATGCAAACAGAAGAATAGCTAAAATTCTTTAATTATATATAATTCAATTGTTTCTGACTATTCTGCTTTTGTTTCTCACAATTAAAAAAAACTGAATTCACAATTCAGAAAAAAAACATTGAAAGAAGGAATCTTGTCAAATTCTTGAAAGATTCAGTAAAAATATCTCCCGATTCAAAATGCTTTTTCTCTCAGAATTAAAACCTTATTTCTCGACTTCATTATGAATTTAAAAGTTCTCACATGCTTGTTTTGTTTTCCAATATTCAGACATTTTTTCACATACATGTAATTAAAAAGCAATATATAAAATTACAATTCTGTGCTGGAAGTCCATATTTTGCAACTAAGGAAAGTGCTTTTTTCTGTCCCAATGTTATTTGAAATAAATATTCAATACTGTGGATCTCAAGTAATTATCACAGATTTTCAAATAAATCTGCATCCCTTCTACTCAAGTCCAAATTCCTAAATGTCTTTCCTCTCCCAACATTCATCCCATTTCTCATGCTACATGGATGATATCATCCTGGGATACCAGCTGACCTCATGTAACATGATACCAGAGCATTTTCTGCCCTCAACCAGAGCAACTCAATCTGAGCACTAGTCAAGATGACCACTGTAACCGAATACAAGGCATCAGCATTAAGATGGTCATCTGTTCCTCCAGCAATACACAGTGAATGAATTAATTGCTCCTACACAGAGGGAGAGCACAAGCACGTAGTTGCCACTCTTTTTATATTCGCCCTAGTAAAAAAAAAATCTAGGTTGGGAAGTATGCAATAGGATGAGGCATTAGAGAATGGCCCAGATAATTTGAGTAAATAACATTCTTTAATCAGGTGAATTCAGGGGGGAGAAAATGCGTGCAAAGAGACTCTGTCTTGCTTCCATAATATAATTTGCAGAGCTTGAGAGAATCAAAGGCTGGAGGTTAATTTCATTGCCTGCTCTCTTATCTCGGACAGACGGCCTCTGCTCCTAAATCCTCTGCAGTGTCGACTGTGCTGCAGTGTCTGTACTGCCTCTCACCAGCACATCTGAGAGGATCTGATGCTGTCAGGAGCATCTTCCCGCAAACTCTAGTTATTCTCGTAGTCTAGGCGATTTTAGATTTATTTATTTTTTTGTCTTTTTTTTAAAACCATCTGCAAAATCGCTTCCCATGAGCCAGAGATCCAGGACGTCCAACCTTTGGATCATGCTCTGGCTAATTAAAACACATTTCACGAATCCATGGCTGACAGAGCGAACATGAATTCACGCCAATTACACTGACAAAAACACATTAATTCAGTGTCTATGACTACGAACAGGCAGTACAATAAAATGCATCTTGTTTTTGTTTTGTATTGCAAAATGTTGGCAGTGGCATCAAACTTTCCCCCTTATTTAGGTGGATTTAAAATAATATAAAAATGCAAACATAATCTTGGAGTAAAGACAGTGAGATAGCAGTGGGAGGAAGGAAATAATCCTGCAAATGTGATGACAGCCTCAGATGTGGGAGCAAATGCCTGAATCATCATAAATGCTATGCGCTACTCTAGAAAGTCTTGATGTTTGACACTAATGCAGGGTGAAGGAAAGCACTGTAAATCTGCACTAGATAACCACACAGTACAACAGGAGTTGACAAGGTCAAAAGCTTCTGACACGTGGGCATAGAGCTTTATTGCAGTTCCTGGTCTGACTAAATTACATTTTGCGCTAAAACATACTGGAAACCAGAGTTGCACTACAAAGTTTTGCTCAACTGTGGTTTCCAGTGTATATATAGTTTTAAAGCAAAATGCAATTTGATCACACACTGAGCTGCATTTAATCAAATTATGTTTAGCAACTAAACATCAGTGTAACTAAACAGCAAAAATGTTATCGCATCAATTTCCCTAAAATCAACCATAGTTTTTTTTTTACTACAAAATAAAACACACAAAAAGACAAGGTTATTTATGGGAAACCCAAAATTTCTGTTAACTACAAATTATTCATGATTTCGTAACACTAATCATAGTATTTGTACAAACAATCTGTTAAAAACATGGTTATTACACTTTTACTATAATAAAACATGGTTCATTTCTGTAAGGGTTACCATATACAGTGGAAAATTTTTTTGGAATAAAGGATAAAACATGAATTGCCATGTTATGAACGTTTCTACATTAAATGAACAAATTGCTTAAATTTACAGTGAAAACCAGTTAAAAGGCATTCTTAGAAGTGTAATACATCTCATTTAACTATTTAATTTTTATAAATACATTTAACATTGTTTGAAGTTGTTTTTCACTGAATATCTGTCATCTACATCTGATTTTTATTTGTTCTTATTTATTATTACTTCTTATTTATTTATTTTTAAATGATAAGATAAATGATGAGACACACCTGTATTGCTGCATCTGGCATACTAAGCCTGCGAACAAATCCACTTCCCCCAGTAAAAAAGCGCTCAGAGCCCCAGGTGCCACTGATGGGCCGGCCTGTGTTGTAGAACATGAAGGTGTCGCTGCCCGATGTCGCAGTCAGACAGGTCTTGTAGCAATAGGTTTTGGTCAGTGAACCATTCCCCCGCACTTCAATATAATGAGGCTCAACCTTGAGGTCTCGTCGGAGCACCACATTGTTATTGGGTTGAGAGCCGCCGCCACCACCACCACCACCACCTACACCACCACCTCCCAAGCCGCCTTCTGCCTGGGCCTTCTGAGACACACAGCAGGGCGAACAGGATCCGGGCTGGGTGCAGTAGGCATGGCAACGCACAATTGCCAGCACAACCACTGTCACCAAGAAAACAAAGGTGGTGGCGCTCAAGGCCACGATTAGGTACAATGTCACTTTGGATAATGAGAGAGCGCTGTGTGGGCGAATAATTCGTTTGGGGTCAGGTGTGACTTTTAGTGGCACCTCCATGACGGCCACATTAATCGTAGCTGTAGATGAAAGAGGTGGTTCGCCATGGTCCTTTACTAGTACGGTGAGACTAAAAGAGGTGGAGTTGTCTTCAAGGACACGCCGTGTTGTGCGTATTTCTCCTGTGTGTTCGTGCACTTTGAATAGATCCAGATCACTGGCCTGGTCGAGCAGATAGACAACCCATGCATTCTGTCCGGCATCTGCATCATAGGCCGCCACCTTTGTGATCAATGTACCTGGCTCTGCATTCTTCTGGACTGTCTCCGTTGAGCGTGTGCCATTAGCTGGGGGATACACAATCTCTGGCGGGTGGTCGTTTTGATCCATTACGTAAATATACACGGTGGCTACACGGCTGAGTGGTGGGACACCACCATCCTGAGCTTTAACCTGGAAGTGAAACTCCCGTAATGACTCAAAGTCAAAGGAGCGAAGAGCGTAGGCAACACCTGTGTCTGCTTTCACTGACACATAGGAGGTGACAAGGATCCCATGGTTGTGATCATTTAGGACCGTGTAGGTGATGCGAGCGTTTTCATTGACATCTGAATCATGAGCCTTGATGGTACAGAGCGAGGCTCCAGGTGCATTGTTCTCCGTGACATACACAGTGTAGGAGGTCTGGTCAAAGCGAGGAGGGTTGTCGTTCACATCTGCGACATCCACCTGAATGGTTTTCTGAGACGAAAGAGGAGGGTTGCCGCCATCGGTAGCGCTGAGGGTGACATTATAGGCTGCTGTGTTCTCACGGTCAAGAAAGGCTGAGGTTACCAAGGTGTAGTAATTTCTAAACGACTTGATTTTGAAAGGAAGACCTGGTGGAATTTCAAGGGTGACCTGTTTGTTAGGGCCAGAGTCCCGGTCAGTGACACTAATCAGTGCCACCACTGTGTCTGCACGTGCATCTTCACGTACTGGACTGGACAGAGATGAAAGCACGATCTCTGGAACATTGTCATTAACATCGACGACCTCCACCACCACTTTGCAATGGGCAGCCACAGGAGCTGGGCCTTTGTCCATGGCCTGGATGTACATTTCATATGAATTGGTGTCTTCATAGTCCACATTGCTCTTGACTCTGATTTCTCCAGTGTTGGTGTCCATGCTGAACATCTGCCTGACCCTGTCTGGGGTGTAACTGCTGAATGAATAAAGCACCTCCCCGTTTGTTCCTTCATCTTGGTCTGTGGCATTTAGTTTGATAACCAAAGTGTCTTTGGGGGAATTTTCAAGCAATTTGACTTTATAGACCGAGCTATCAAAAACGGGGTTGTTGTCATTCGAATCTAAGACGCGAACGTTTATTTTTGCGGTACCTGTTCGTGCTGGTGTGCCACCGTCTGTCGCTGTCAGGAGTAACTGATGATAAGGGGCGAGCTCGCGATCCAAGGGCTTTTTGAGCACGAGCTCGATGTGCTTAGTATTCAACGAAGGCTTGTTGGAATCGAGCGCGAAATGCTCGTTTGGGCTGAGCCGGTACAGTCGAACCGAATTGGTACCGATGTCCGGATCTTGCGCGTGTTCGATCGGAAAACGAGAGCCCGGCAAAGCCGATTCTGTGATCTCTAATTGATACTCGTCTCTGGGGAACTGCGGCGTATTATCATTCACGTCTGTTATCTCCACCTCGACATTATGGTCTTCAGGTGGGTCTTCAAGAAGAACCTCGAGATTTAAAACACACGCGGTGCTCGTATCACACAACGTCTCTCTGTCAATTCTCTCGTTTACCACCAATTTTCCATTCTTATGGTCCACGTACCTTTTGCCGCTGTCAGAGGTTACCTTAATTTTTCGGGTGGAGAGCTTTCGAATATCCAAACCCAAATCCTGTGCAATATCACCTACAATCGTTCCACTCTGCGATTCCTCTGGCACGGAATATCGTATTTGTCCGAGAGCAAGGCCACAAAATAATAAAAATAGCAAAAAAGAAAGAGGCACTTTTTTGTCTAGGCAATCACATATCCCTGCAACAGCCATCGCAAGATCATTGGATCCGCAGACGGATTAAAAACAGCACTCCGCCTTGTCAGTTTGCAATATCTTGCCTTCCACTTCAGCATTAACGGTTTTTCATTTATGTGCACAATGGCCTAATTATCAATTCCATTCTATAAGCGCACGGATACTTCTCGGATGCGTCCATGTTTCCTTTGTCCGCGCTTATCCTTTTTTTTCCCTGTGCGCGCCGCTGACGGGTGTGTTTCCTTGCCACTGGTGCTGCATATTTCGCCGTGCGCGCACTCTTCTCTCTCTCTCTCGCTCTCTTTTCCTCTCCGCTTCAAGCCACCCCTCCCATCTGCACTCCTCTTGCTCCTCTTCTTCATGGCTCAGTTTGATGGTGTTGGTGCGGCACACCGGGGGAGGGGCTGCCCTCTCAAATATAATGCATTCTGATATTCGAGACGTTGTAAGAAAATATAACAGCTTGATGGAAGCCGCCAAAAAGCAATATCTACAATTATTCATACACTCAGTATAGCCTACCGGGTTTCTGATCATTTGGAGAAAAAAGCTACATGTTGATTAGGAATTGAGTACTTGGGAAGCATTTTCATCTTTCCCTGAATTAGGACAATGCATTTTAAGCTTTGCTTCGTCACTTCACCACGAATCACGGATGAGGAAAGAACTCAAAATGAAATGCGTTCGATGTGATTTTGTGTAAGTGGTATGATATTACTTATTACTCTGATTTGTCCATATGATGAATATATAAACGCTCCAAAACAAGAAAAGGGGTGTAAAAATGTTTACAATCTTGTAATAGTCTAATGTAAAAAAGTTATTTGAAAGCCTTGCCATACGTTAAGAAAGTTATTATAATGTATTGTAAACTGTGTAGACATTAAAATCGATACGTTTGACATAAAAACTGTTTTATTATAAAAAAGCTGATATAAATAGTAGCCTATTTTAACATTTATATAAAGCATAAACACTGCATATACTGTAGGCTATATTGTAAAGAATCAATCCATATTATTCCATTGTATTTTAACTATAAGCTGGAAATGTGCAGTAACAAACTGATACTTTGAATTTAGCCTTTTACTATTTTTACAGGAAAAATATGCTTTTTAGCGTTTTAATTTTAGCGTGCTAATAATCCTTGATGTACGCCTGACGATCTCGCGCACTGTCATGACAGACTGACTTTTCAAACATGATTATCGCTCCAGGGGCAAATCATTATACCAAGCAGTCCAGTGCTTCACAAAAAAATGTGCTAATGTTTTTTGGGGAAAAGAAAAGAATAATAATAATAATTCCTTCACCCATCATCCATATTAATCATAAAAAGCTATAATTGTTATTGCCCCAGAATGTGCTTTTCTCTCTCCGCCTCCATCTCCCCGTCTGTGGCTTTGACTTCAGACAGACCAGGTCATTCGGGCGTGCGCGCCTGGGGCTTGATCTCTGTGCATCCGTCAAAATGCGCCACAGTGAGGGTGCGTGTCACTCTGAAACCGATGACATAAACTAAGCCAGGGCAGACTGTCAGCGTAAACCCGTCGCATTAGGGTCGCCTCGTGTCATCGCCATATACAGCAATGGAACACAATCTTCATTCAGATCATTTTATAATCATGTATTCAAAAGAGAAACTATTAAATGCTTCTATTTTCGTTTACTTAAGACATCGTGCTGTTGTTGCTTCTGCTGCTTTTGTTTTATCTAAACATTTTGTATAATCTATTTCAAGAATAAAATAGGTCATTCATATGCAATTTTAAGTGTAATGTTTATTTATTGCAGTATGGGGTAACTCGAACACAGAACAGCAGGTGGCAATCTTTGTTCTCTGCAATTAAATGTAAACCAGCTGAGTTGACAGTATAGGAGACAAAAGGTGAAAAAAGTTTGCGTATTGTTTTCATGATGTGTTTGTTTTGATCTTTTTGGAAACCACTGTGAATAATAGCAGATGTGTTGCAGCAAAAACACTCAACAAGCAACTGGGTCAGATACCCCAATGTTTACTTTTCTGACTTGCAGATATCTACAATTCAGATTTCATCTCTGTTTCCATCTACAGTACCATGTCTCACCTGAACACACACACACACACACACACACACACACACACACACACACACACACACACACACACACACACACACACACACACACACACACACACACACAATGCGTTTATCAAAGTACTGAAAGATTAATACATATATAAACTGATCCATGTGAAAATGTTTATAAAACTCAAATTTGAGCAATACAGGTGTAAATATCAATATGTAAGTTTATTGCAGCACCCCCAAAAAGGAGTCAGTTGTGAGTATCATCTGCAGTGTTTATCAGGGCTCTTCTCACAAAATAAATGTACACAATTTGTTTCTTGCAATTACGAGTTTAAATCTCATAATTCGGCTTTTCTTCTCAGATCTCAGTGATGTTTATAAACAAATTTCTGGAGGAGCATGCACAGATGTTTTGACAAGGCTAATTCATTGTCTGCAATCATTCTATTATCCAATCATACCTCTATATTTGACTTTCAGCATCCCTACACAACCCAAGCTCCACACCTTTAAATCCCGATTTCTACTTAAGTCGGAGCATGGGGAGTGTTATGAACCCAGTGTAGACACTACGCTCGAACTAAGACACTGTCTCTCTCCTGACAAGGGGAATAACACGATTTAGGGTGTCTTTCCAAGCTCAGAGCCCTCTTCTCAGACAGCACGTCAAATATGCATATTCTGCTCATTCAAAATATCTTTAAATGTGAACTCGTGAAGAGTATGTTCAGCCTTTTTTAATTACCATCTCTCTATTCTAATTCAGAATTGTCAGAGAAGTCACAATTACCATTTTTTATTCCCAAGTATGAAGGCTTCTATAATGTTTTAACAGAACCATCGTGTGAAAGCATGCATCTTTTCATCAATATTTAAACAATGAAATAGTCTTGACTTCTTTTTAGTCCTTGTTTTGTTGGATCTAAAAAGTCTCTGCTTGCCAATGCAAACCAGCATGTTACTTAAAGGCACAACCAGTCCTATCGTCCTCTGTGTATGTACACTCTGTGTTAGTGTGCAATAACAAGACTGTCCTGACATTTACAAAAGTGAGTTATAGCTTTGGGGAACTGAGTGTATTGAGTTGTTAATGACAGAGAAAGGGGATGAGTATAATACTGCTAATTGACAAACCCCAAATCAAGATCCCTGTCGCAATACAAGCCAGAATCCCATATATAAGTCAAATAGTTAATGCTGACTATTAAAACAACAATGTCTATTTATGATAATACTGTACAACAATGTAAAGGCTAATTAAGACACAAATGGCTCAGAGAATACAGCAGAATGTTGTTGTTTTTTTCTTTTTTTATAGAACATGTTTCTGCTATTCAGGATTATTATGAAATAATGCTAAACTCAAAAAAATGTACTTCACTGCAGTTATTCCATTTCACCAAATTATCAATAAATTATTGATCACTTTTGCCATGGTTTTTGTATGTTATAACCTAAAATACTTTTACCATAAAGGCTAATTTGTAAATATTTTAATAGAATGTTTATATTTCCACATGTATGGCTTTTCCAGTGTAGCAAAGCTCAAATGTTGTTCACCTGTTTCTTGGTTTGACAAAAACTCAAAGATATAAAATGAATAAATAAAAGTGGCATGTTTGCTTTAGAAAATGCATTTTAATTGCATGTTTTAGCACTGTTGGTTAAGTTTGTGATAAGGTTTAGTGTTAGTTGGTGGTATGTTTTCTCCAAAATTGTCCCCTCATTTCTAAACTACAATCGTAATCATATTTTTGTTTTTGAAGTGCCACTCATTGAATGATTATGTTTGAATGAGTATGTTCTTATTACATTCTAAAAAGGATAGCTTTCACACAAAAATAATTAATTCTTTATTTACTCACCCCAGGCAAAAGTCTAGGTGCCTTTTGTCTTCAGTGGAGAATTCTAGAAAAGTTTATGCTGAACCTGGTCATTGGTGCTTCATAAATGCAAGTTTATGGCTATACCGGCACTTTGAGCGTCAAAATAAATATACAAGTAAAACAAATTAATACTTGTGGCTCCTGACAATGCATTAAAGAGCTTATATTATTTATATATAAATAATATATTATATATATTATTCCCATCTTTGCTCATCATTATGCTATCTTTGTTTTCTGAATCATCAAGAACAATGTTTGGTAAATTACTTCAAAAATGTTTCTAAATGCATCTTTTTACAAAATTGTATTTAGAATTATTTTCTAATTACTGTTTGAAAAGTAATTTTACTCAATAAGAAATGTAATTACTTGACTTAATACTACTTAAAATCCACAAAAACTATTTTAGCTTTATTATATATATATATTTCATTATTTTATTTTTTATTTAATTGTTTATTTTATTATTTTTATTACTGAATTTAACAAAATGTAACAGAAAAGCTAAGTAAATTTAATTTGTCTGCAACAATTACCTGGTTATGAATGTATAAAAAAATAAATGAAAAGAAATATGCATGTTTAAAATGCTGATGATTCTAACTATCCAAAAAAGTGACAATTAAATTAAATTTAATTGGTTTTGAATGTATAAACAAAACAAAATAAAATAACCATGTTTAACTTAAAAATGCAGAAATTGGCTTGCTCTGTCAAAGCATATTGTACTGAGGTATAAATGAAAAACTAGACTGCCATCATTGCTGTCATAAAGATAAGCTGCCAAACAGTTGAACTTTGAAAGATAGTACGCTTTGTTGAGCTTTGACTTGTGAACTTTGACCTTTGGCAGGCCAGAGACTCATTTATAAGTGGTCCTCCTCCTCCCTGACCCTACTTACATAAGTGTGCCAGATTTTAAAAGAGATGCACCCATCTGAGAGACACCGCACAGACAGCCTGCACCAACAGTGCCCTCAGCAAGGGCATCCAGAGTCACACAGCACCCATCAGAGAGTGCGTGTGTGTGTGTGTGTGTGTGTGTGTGTGCCCGTGCACAAAAAATCTCTCTTCCTGCGTCGTTCACTTTCTCACTCTGCATGCATGTCTTCTCCTCTTATCCTCCCTCTTGCCAGTTGTGGCCTATATTTGGTATTGGTGATGTAGGGCATGAGAGCAAAATGGTGAAATTAAAGTTGTACACTCCTTTTCATGACTGAATAGTGTATGTTGATAATTGACCAGTTTGGACACTTATTTTCTCCAGAATGGACAACATGGTTTCTAGACTTCATGTAGTCAAAAGTAGTAGTTTATAAATTTTGACAGTAATATTATTTTCATTTAAAAGTTAAAGCTAAATGACAATTCATTTTTTTGTTATTTGCAATTTCAATTATTATTATTCATTCTTTAATTTCCCTTTGGCTTAGTCCCTTTATTAATCTGGGGTCGCCACAGCGGAATGAACCACCAACATATTCAGCATATGTTTTACACAGCAGATGCCCTTCCAGCTGCAACCCAGTACTGGAAACATTCATACACACTCATTCACACACATACACTATGGACAATTTAGTTTATCAATTCACCTGTACCACATGTCTTTGGACTGTGGGGGAAACCGGAGCACCCGGAGGAAACCCACGCCAACACAGGGAGAACATGCAAACTCCACACAGAAACGCCAACTGAACCAGCTGGGGCTTGAACCAGCAACCTTCTTGCTGTGAGGCGACAGTGCTAACCACTGAGCCACTGTGTCGCCTATTAATATTATTAGTTTTTTATTGTTAATTATTAGGTATAGGGCACCATGGTGGCACAGTGGGTAGCACGATGGCCTCACAGAAAGAAGATCGCTGGTTCGAGCCTCGGCTGGGTCATTTGGCAGTTCTGAGTTTGCATGTTTTTCTGGTGTTCAAGTGGGTTTTCTCCGGGTGCTCCAGTTTCCCCCACAAGCTAAAAAAACATGCGGTATAGGTGAATTGGGTAAGCTAAATTGTCCATAGTGTATGTGTGTGAATGAGTATGGATGTTTCCCAGTGATGGGTTGCAGCTGAAAGGGCATCCGCTGCGTAAAACATATCCTGGATAAGTTGGCGGTTCATTCCGCTGTGGCGACCCCAGATTAATAAAGGGACTAAGCGGAAAAGAAAATGAAAGAATTATTAGTTATTATTTTTAAGCTTATTATTTATTTTAATATGTTTTAATCAGAATCTTTACTCTAGTTCTCAGTGTTCTGATTTTTCAGAAATCCGAAATATGATTTGCAGCTCTATTATGATATTTCATTATTGTTGCTTAATAATTAATAATGGTAATTGTTGTAATTATCTTTTATGTTAAAAATTCAAAATAGCTAATTTTTAAAATTAAAATATGTATTTTGTACATTATAAATGTGTCACTTTTCATCAATTTAATGGTCTTTGATTAATACATGTTTTAATGGTAATTTTGAATGTTTATATATCACTGTTTCACCAAAAAATATGATGCAGCATCTTGTTAGATAAATTTAATTTAATATAATTTAATTTCGTTTGACTGTATACATTACCATTGGCTGGGGCTTGTAGTAACATGCTTGCCAAGGCTACATTAATGTAATCAAATATACTGTGATAAAATAAAATAAATAAATAAAAATTAAATGAAAAAAAAACTCTTCAACAGCAAAAATGTGATTTATAAAAATGTATAAAATAAACGTGTGTTTTTGTGAACAAACTCTTCATATATAAATAAATAATAAAAAAAAACAGTAATCTGAAAAACTGAAGAATTTTATTGTATTTAAAAATATTTTAGATAAATACTTAATTTTAATATTATAAAAACTTTGTAATATCAAATTTTTATACTGTCACTTTATGTAATTTAATGCATCCTTGCAGGAAAAATACTTAATTATTAATTAGTTAATTAGCATTTAATTAAATGATACTATTAATAAAACTTATGAAAGGCAGTATATTTTTTAATGCAAGTTATGTTATTTCTTGGTAGGTTATTTCACATTTTACATTCCATATTTTCAGTCTAATCAGCTTAAATACTAGAGAAACCACTTGCCAGTAAAGTGAGACAACATACAATTATGGTACAACTTAGTCTGTGTATCTTTCATTATTCATTACTGTTTTAAGTGCTAGTCTTTATATATTCTTCAAAGACTTAAAATATATACATGTATGGAAAACATGTAAGTATATAATAACTGTTTTTTATATTGGATTGTTTGTAAAAATGCATAAAAATGAGTGACAACCTTCTTTATTGCTGTTTGTTTGTTTGTTTGTTTGTTTGTTTGTTTGTTTGTTTGTTTGTTT
>CAIGQW010005633.1:6174057-6186487 GCA_903798125.1 Danio choprae | reverse complement strand
TCGCCACAGCGGAATGAACCGCCAACTTATCCAGCATATGTTTTACGCAGCGGATGCCCTTCCAGCTGCAACCCATCTCTGGGAAACATCCATACACACCCATTCACACTCATACACTACGGACAATTTTAGCTTACCCAATTAACCTATACCGCATGTCTTTGGACTTGTGGGGGAAACCGGAGCACCCGGAGGAAACCCACACCAACACGGGGAGAACATGCAAACTCCACACAGAAACGCCAACTGACCCAGCCGAGGCTCGAACCAGCAACCTTCTTGCTGTGAGGCGAACGTGCTATCCACTGCGCCACCGTGAGGCCCTAAAAGACATTCTGATGATTGTAAGTATTGTTCATGGAAATCTGATTTCCAGAATGGCCCGAATCATTGCTGACACATTGAGGGGAAAAAAAATACCAACACAGAATTAGCTCTTACAATATACGCATATTAATATAATGACAAAATGTGTCAAACTCACTGTACACATGATCCTCACATTCACTTAAAAAGCAAAGTATACTTTGGGCTTAAGACTTAAAAAATGTAAAAATGTTCAAAATTCCTGTCAAGGAAAATCAATATTCAGGTCATTTATATCATTTGGTAGACTGGGGGAAACATAAACATGGAATATCTATAATACATGTGCACCACATAACTGTCAAAACCAACTGTTTTGAGGTATAAACAATGCCTGGCTCATTAGATTGTGCTCATTTGATCAAAGCTTTCTCAATGTAAAAATAGAGCATCGTTCCTACCAGAACTCAATCTTTACAATCTCTTTACCAGCTGGCTTTGTAGTTCATTTGTAACTGGAACCACAAAAAGGTAAACGTTCTTCTGGTAGTCCCGAAGAATAGCTTCTCTCTTCTGTCATAGAGTCTATTTAGAAATCTTGTAGATACAAAAGGTCCATTGTTTGTCTTAGCCATGCAAAGTCATGCTCGATATGGTTACAAGTGGCTGACATATAGTTGTTACAGTCGCCACAAATATGAGATCTGACACAATGCTGGTCTTGATATCCAAACAGTCAATTCAAATGTATTATGTAAAAAGTAAGGGCAGAAGAACTATGGACGGTGAAAATAATTAAACAAAGTTGTGTCTTTCCTGTCTGACACAAGATGTGCAAGAGCGTGGAGGATGATGAGTAATATAAATGAATGAAAAAATAAAACGATAAACACCTAAAAACAAATTAAAGAATATTAAAAGCTACACAAAAAATGTTGGTTTCAAAGTAGATCCATCATCTTGAGTTGAATGAAACCCTGAAAACGAAAGAAGATCAGTCTGTCCCAGTGGATGGATAGACTGTGTGCGGAAGTTTGTAATCCATCAGCCAACGCGTCCAGATCACGGTAAATCACTGCTGGACTCCTGGCAATAGATGGAAACACAATTAGTCAAACAGAGTCAAGGCAGCAGACCTGCTGAGCACATCAATGTTTGTCATACTTTGATTGGAACTTCAAATATAATCAAAGCTAATCTGTGTGTTCTATTAAAATTATTCATTGCATTTAATATGACTAGGATATTTTTAAAATATATTTTAAATTTTAACATTTTTATGCAAAAATATGCATTGAACTGAATCCTCATATGAGTGGGATTATTTCTAAGATATAGGCAATTATCTTGTCAAAGGATAACTCTCATGACATTAAAGCTATCAGGGCCTGGGAAGAGGAACTTGACTTAGAGTTTGAAGATGACTACTGGAGTGCAGTATTAGACAATGTGCACACCTCCACTTCATGCACTAGACTCAGTTTTATACAATCCAAAACAATAAACTTTCTAAAATATATCCAAATGTTTCAGGTATGTGTGATAAATGTAAACTTGCACCATGTAAGCTTAGTCATATGTTTGTATTTTGTCCCAAGTTGCAAAACTATTGGATTACTTTTTTAAAATTGTTTCTGATATTCTGGGGGTCAAGTTAGCTGTTTGCCCTTTAATAGCGATCTTTGGTGTTCCCTCTCAGTGTTAGTCTTTAAACCGGAGACATTCTGACATTTTGGCTTTTGCATCTCTTCTCGCCAGATGCAGAATACTGTTGTCTTGGACATCCCCACAACCCCCCTCTATTTCATTGTGGCTCAAAGATTCTGTCTTTTTTTTTAAACTTGAGAAAATTAAATAAATATCAGAGGTAGGGGAAAACAGTTGTTTGAAAAATGGCAACAATTTATTGCATTCGTTAATGATTTACAAACCTTAGATGTGCATTGAGTGAAGGTGTGTATGAATATGGTTTGTTATTATTTGTTTTTTCTGTGTTTGTATTTATAAAAAATAATTTCAGATGTTGATTGTTCTACTTGGGGATTGTTTTGTTGGGGCTAGATAGTATTGCATATGGTGTGTGGGTTGTTGTAAAATGTAAAATGCTAATTGCAAGAATAAAAATTCCATGACAAAAAAAATTGCATTGGCAGTGTATATGTTGTAGATTTGAAGATTTCTAAACAATTAAAGTAAACTGTAAACTGCCTGGTCAGTACCTGCATGGGAGACCACATGGGAAAGCTAGGTTGTTGCCGGAAGTGGTGTTAGGCCAGCAGGGGGCACTCAACCTGCGGTCTGTGTGGGTCCTAACACCCCAGTACAGTGAAGGGGACTCTATACTGCTCAATGAGCGCCGTCTTTCGGATCCCAGGATGCCTTCAAAAAGAGTAGGGGCCTCTGTTCATCATGGCCTCCTAACCATCCCCATATCATAATTGGCTTCATCAGTGGTGTGCGGTCTGGTGCAATATGGCTGCTGTCGCATCATCCAGGTGAATTCCCCCCAATGTGTAAAGCGCTTTGAGTGTCCAGAAAAGCGCTATATAGATGTAAGGAATTATTATTATTATTATTGTTATTATTAATATTAAATATTTTAAATATTATTCATCTTTAAAAATATTCAACACTTTTATTTTTTTAATGCTTGAAAACTCTGTTTCATCTTTGACCCATTCCATGTGTATACAGTTGAAGTCAGAACCATTAGCCCCCCATTGTTTTGTTTTGTTTTTAAATATTTCCCAAATGATGTTTAACAGAGCAAGGACATTTTCACAGTATGTCTGATAATATGTTTTTAATAAAAAAAAAAAAACATTTTAAGGTCAATATTATTAGCCCCTTTAAGCTATATTTTTTCGATAGTCTACAGAACAAACCATCATTATACAATAACTTGCCTAATTACCCTAACCTGCCTAGTTAACCTAACCCTGGTTAAACCTGGTTAAACTTTAAGCTGTATAGAAGTGTCTTGAAAAATATCTAGTAAAATATCATGTACTGTCATCATGGCAAAGATAAAATAAATCAGTTATTAGAAATTAGTTATTAAAACTATCATTTTTAGAAATGTCTTGGAAAAAGGACTTTTCTGTTAAACAGAAATTGGGGAAAAAATAAACAGGGGGGCTAATAATTCAGGGGGGCTAATAATTCAACTGTATATACAATTGACAATTGAAATATCAGGGCTACAAATGTGTTCATGACTGCTTACTATACACTGTTAAAAATGCTGGGTTCCACACAATTCTTTCATGTTGTCCCAATACAAATCGATTAAGTTAACTTTTTACAAATTTAAGTGGATTGAACATAAAACAATTAAGTTGTTCCCAAAAAAAATGTAAGAATTGTGTTGTTTCAACTCATTTTAAATAAGCAGTAAAAGAGTGTATAAAGAAGCTGACTGTATTAACGTCTTTCTAGGACAGATTTGGACTGATCACACTGATCAAAACACTCTGAAACTTTAAACTTACTTCATTTTAAATATTTTATATAAGGAAGTAAGAATCATTATTTCTGGCACAGCACATTTGCAAAATGTGTGCAAAACATCTGAGTGTCAGTGCTTATATCTCACTCTTCTTTTGCTTCACACCAGCAGCACTGCATGTCAGACTCGCATCCCACTCATATGCAAATTTAGACACATTCTGATGCATTAGCACTGCCTGTCCAACTATATATTAGACATATCAAAAAGATATGTATTTTATGGCTCTTTTTAATTTATAGCATCACTTTTGTAAACAACTTCCATTTTTTTTAAACCAAAAAAACAGAATAAATTGTAATGTATGTTTGAAGTCTGGTTTACAATGACTCATTGCATGAATTATTTTAGTACTGTTTTGTACTATTTTAATACTATTTTGTTTTTCTGTTTGAAATTGTCATGTTTTGTTTATTGTGTTATTTGCAAATATTTGTAAGTATTAGTTAAATTTGCTAGCAATTTAAGGTAAACTTGAAGGTAGGCGTTCTATGGATAATAAGTATTGTTCAGTCTAAAGAAATTGTTCAGTCTAACTTTGCAGAAATCCTTTGTCACTGTGTTTTTGTTGTGCAAAGGAGGAGTTCTGAACCATGACTTGTGCTGTAGTTGCATTCACACTCGCATTGAGTCAAACTAGTCCAGACTTTGTTTTGAGCAGATTAAGACTTTTCAGCAAGTCTCAGTCCACTTGTTTAATATACAGTGCTCAGCATATATGAGAGTACACCCCCCAAATCTGTCATTTAAATTAATATTTTCTATAGGATTACATTTGTGCATATACATTAGTTTAGTCAGTACTGAACTCAAATCTGGAGCTAATCTAACAAAATAACTTACAATAATGGTTCAAAAATTTGTATCCCAAATGTATACGTTAGGGAAAAAATATTAAATAAAATGTTCAAAAATAGCAAAAATCAAAAGAAACAAAAAACATTTGACATTTTGTTGAAATTTTTCATTCATTCATTCATTTTCTTTTCGGCTTAGTCCCTTTATTAATCTGGTGTCGCCACAGCGGAATGAACCGCCAACTTATCCAGCATATGTTTTACGCAGCGGATGCCCTTCCAGCCGCAACCCATCACTGGGAAACATCCATACACATTCATCCACACACATACACTATGGACAATTTAGCTTACCCAATTTACCTATACCACATGTCTTTGGACTTGTGGGGGAAACCAGAGCACCCGGACGAAACCCATGGGGAGAACATGCAAACTCCACACAGAAATGCCAACTGACCCAGCCGAGGCTCGAACCAGCAACCTTCTTGCTGTGAGGCGATTTTGCTACCCACTGCGCCACCGCGTCGCCCATTTGTTGAAATTTTGAAGTTTGTATTTTCCCCAAAATTTTGCATGAATTTAAATGTATTATCTTTACATTTCTAAAGATGTTCTGTGACTAAAATATTATTTTAATAAATATATCTGTTTAATAAATCTGTTTAGTTTAAATGCACAAATATATATTACACATATGTACTGAGAAATGGATAAAAATATTCATTTTCAAAATGGGGTGTACTCATATATGCTGAGCGCTGTATATAGCACTGTTCACACCTATTGAAATAAATCACAATAACAAAGCATTTGCAATACAGCTCATTTCAAATAAAGCAAACTTGCCAAGCATGAACACACACTTATAGTCACTGTGTACTATATGTGTATATACAAGGCTAAATTTGACCATGAATTACAACACCAGTCATAAAGATCTTTTTTATTATTGAGATTATAAATGAGCTTTCCACTGATGTGCGGTTTCCTATTATAAGACAATATTTGGCTGAGATACACCTATTTTTGAATCTGAAAGTTCATAAAATCGAATTATTAAGAAATAAAAGCAAATTAAATGCATATTTCTAATCAAAAAGTGTGTTTATGGTAAGAAATTGTTCTTTATGTAACATGCTCTTTGCTTAATATTCAAATTATGTTTGGCACAAAATAAAAAGCAATCATTTTGACTCATACACTGTTTCCTATTCCTACAAGTATACCTGTGCAACTTAAGCATGGCTGTGTGATTAATCGAAATCGATTCGCAATCATGATTTGAAACATTGAGATTAGCTAATCGCAAGAGGCTGCGATATGAAATATGTGTATTAAATAATTTCCCCCACCCAGAGCTAATGCATGACTGCCGTCTGTGTGTGACAGTCTTACTAGCCAATTGAGTGAGCACACTTTCGTTCTACCCGATCAGAATTGCACAACCGAACTATGCAGAAAGACCACAGTAAAACAAACCAACAGGAAAGTGCGGACAAGTGGGATGATAGCGTCGGCCGCTTCAGAAGCATTAATAGATGAATTCATATCAAAGAAAAACAGCATGTCGATAATATGGGAATATTTTGATTTCAAAGTCAAACACTAAACAAAAACAGGTCATTTGTAAGAGCTGTCGCAGAATTGTTGCCACAGCATGAGGAAATACAACAACTAGCACCTAAAAAAGCACCACAGACGGCTATATGAGGAGTGTCTTGCTAAAAAGTCAACTACAAGTATTGCCAGTGACACTCAATCTAGTAGCTAGCAACAGCAAAGTACAATTTCAGAGTTGTTTGCGGCTGTTACACCATATGAAAAAACATCACCAAGGCACCAGGAGATAACTAACGCCATAACTCACTACTAAAAATTAGTGTTTCATTTCTGAATGAATTAATTCAGAATTAATCTATTAATAAATTTTTGAATATTTATAAACAAATTTGAATAAAAGTTGGAGTTAATATCTTTTCAGTTCCTTTTTTTAACTAACACTCACTGCATTTTAGCAGTAAGAAGCTACGATACAGAATATTGAGCTGAAGCCTGACTACACAATTAAATCTCTAATCAAATCGAAATCGCAATATCTGTTAAAAAAATCGCAATTAGATATTTTCCCCAAATCGCACAGCCCTAAACTTAAGGTCCATGCAGGGTCACAAATGTATTAGTAGCAACTCCAGTACCTGTAAAGTGGAAGACCTTGATGCACTGGTCTCAGTCAGCGTAGCGCTTCCTGGAATACTTGACACAATGAACCCAGCTCCGTTAGGAAGTGGCTGCCGCACCACCACCTTCCCTTTCCTAGTCTCTGCCAGAAACAGACTGTACCAGTAGGCATCGCTCGAGATGAGAGTTGAATCAGCAATGGTGGACGAGTTCCTCTGGCTGGCGATGCTGTTCCTTCCTTGGGGAGCTGCTTGTGAAGGTTTCGGCTCCTGACATTTCAGCACGATGATGACCAAGATGGTGATGAGCAGAAGAAACAAGACTGAACCCAAACCGATCAGCAAATACAAGTTCAAATCGGTGATCAGGTCGAATTCGATAGGAACCTCTGTGGTTTCGGTTAACTGCGTGACCACCTGCTCCACTGTGGAGATCTTGATGGTCACTGTGGCGGAGCGAGGAGGTTCTCCATTGTCTCTGGCTATGATGACCAGGTGCTGATCTCGGGGGTCCCTGTAACTGAACATCCTTGTGGTTCGGATCTCGCCGTTGTACTGGTCGAGGCTGAATAGAGGGGTGTCGGTGATCTGGAGAAACTGATATGTTATGCGAGAGTTCTGCATGGAGTCAGCATCCAATGCAATGACTTTAGTGACCAGAGTTCCTTTTTCACTCGACCTTGGGATTTTCTGCTCGATGACTGTGCCTTGTGGACGCCATGGGGAAACTATGAGGGGTGTGTTGTCATTTTGGTCGAGGATGATGATGTGAACTGTTACGTTACTGCTGAGGGGAGGGAGACCTGAATCTCTGGCTTCAATGTGAAACAGAAACTCCTTCTCTCTTTCATAGTCAAACGTTCGCAAAGCGTAGAGGTTGCCGTTTTCAGGATTGATGGAGAAGAGCATGGACATTGACGTGTTGGCTATCTCCTTTTCTATGATAAAGTATACGAGATATTGATTCTCATGCAAATCTGGATCACGAGCGGTTAGGGAGGCTAGCAGTGCACCCGGTTCATTGTTTTCTATTAGATGAATGGTGTAGATGGATCGAGGGAATGTTGGAGCATTGTCATTGACGTCTTGAATTGTAACACTAATCGTTTCATTATCAGACAAAGGAGGGGTTCCTTTATCAGTTGCATAAAGGGTGATGTCATATTTGTTGATTTGCTCACGGTCAAGCAGTTCGATAAGTGTTAATGCAAAAAAGTCTTCAGATGACTTATTAAGAGCAAAAGGTAACATTAAAGCATTGGGGATGGAGAGAACAATCTTCCCATTATCTCCAGAATCCCTATCACTCACACTGATAACAGCGATGACTGTTCCTATTAGGGCATTTTCTTTAATCGAACTTTGAAATGATTTAATGGTAATCTCAGGATGGTTGTCGTTCAAATCGGTGATGAACACCAATATTTTACACTGACCGGAAAGAGGATTAACTGCTTTGTCCTTGGCTTCAACGTACATCTCAAAACTTTTGACTTCTTCAAAATCAATCACGTCTTTGACTCTTATTTCTCCATTGTTGGGATCCAGCGAGAACTTTTCTTGCGTTTTCTCGGATGTGTATAAAGTAAAAGAGTATGTTATTTCCGAATTGAGGCTATCATCTAAATCGGTGGCGTTCAGATGCATAATCAGCGTCCCGATTTGTGCATTTTCAATGAGGTCAACCGAATAAACCTGTCGGTCAAACTGAGGGGCGTTGTCATTGACATCCAGCACTTGAATGATGATACTAGCCGTTCCTGAGCGCGCAGGTGTGCCGCCGTCAACAGCAGTGAGCGTCAGTGTATGAAGGGCTTGTTTTTCTCTGTCCAAACTCGCTTTCAGCACCAGGTCTACATATTTAGTCCCGTCACTTCCAGACTGGATCTCGATAGTAAACTCGTCACTTTCACTGAGATAATAGGTCTCTATTGAGTTCTCTCCTACATCAGCATCAACCGCGTTTGTTAGAGAAAATCTCTCTCCGGGTGTTGCTGATTCTGAAATATCGAGCGGTATCCTCTCCCTCCTAAACTGAGGCGCGTTGTCATTGATGTCCATTATTTCTAACTCGATATTAAATATACGTATTGGACTCTCGATTATTACATCCATCTTGAGGAAGCAAAATGATGATGTTTTGGCCGGGCATAAATATTCCCGGTCAATTTCCTCAGCGATGAACAGTTCTCCGGTGTCTTTATTTATATCTAGGAATTTCTTGCTATGAATATAATCCAGCTTTACCTTGCGCTCCAACAGGCTGTGCGCGTCCAGGCCCAAATCCGCGGCGATATTTGCGATCACGGAGCCCACTGGAATCTCCTCCGGGATGGAGTATCTGGTTACTGCCGAGGCGAGACTCCACACCGCGGAGAGGACGACCAAGCCGATACGGCATCTTCTCCTTGGAGCCATTGCAATGCTTTCACTGTCTTTCACAAGAAATATAGCAGCGTGTTTAAAGGCGAATGGAGTATTTGGATTCTTAAAAGCGTCCAGCAGAGCATCGCCATAGCGCCGTGCCGTGGATCCCGCCCGCTGATCAGATTCAGTTTCTGTCCAACAGCACAGAGCATGGGGAGATTGTGCTTGCATCCGCCTTAAAATGAACAGCAACAGTGCAGCGACATGGTGTTTATTATGAAAATATTTCAAGAAACAAATATTGAGGAGAGATTTTTTTCTGAACTACAATTTATTTTAAATATTAAATGCCGAAACGACTTTTAGGTAGACTTTATTTAAGGTAGATATTATACATTTTTGAAATACTTATAGTATGTTACAATTATTTATAACAAATAAATGCAATAATAACACGTTTACTTGTTTTATCATTTTAAATTCTAATTTCTTCATTCCTTCACAGAGGTGTAAATATCTTTTTTAAATATTGAGTGAAATATTTATACATGAGGGATTGTGTTTTTATTTCAGCTATTTCCAATGGAAATAGTTTTCATTGTTTTTAATTTAACAGTGACTAAATTAAATTTACACATATTCTTATTAGTTAATTATTTGTTTGTTTGTGTAGTGAAATAAATTCTAATAGCGTTCTTTACTCTGTATATTTTAAAACAAAGAAAAATAAACAATTCACAGCAATAATATGAAAAAAATATTATTGACTTCTTAGGTATTTTATTTGCTTAATTTCTGTGCTATTGAACACATGAATAATAATAATAACAACAATAATATTTTTATTAGGTATCACTTTATTTTGACGATCCCTTTAACATATTTTGTTGATTTCTAAGTTACATTGCCACTACCTGCCAATGTCAATGACATGTACTTGCAAAGTTTCTTATAGTCAGGAGAATGTCTGTTGGTGGAGTAGTGTCAGCAGATACTAAGCAGACAGTCTTTCTTACAGTCAACAATATGTGCAATAGAGACCTTCAAAATAAAGTGGTACCTTTTATTATTAGCTAATAATTGAAAATATTGTTGTTGTCAATACAGTTGATATCAAATTTATTGACCCTTATGCAAAATTTTTAATCTTTTTCAAATATTTCCTAAGTGCTGTTTAACAGATATTTCTTATAATATTTCTTTCTTCTGTGGAAAGTCTTATTTCTTTTAGTTTGGCTGGAATAAAAACATATATTAATATTATTAGCCCCTCTTAGGAAATATATTTATTCGATTGTCTAGAATAACCCACTGTTGTCCAATGACTTGCTTAAATAACCTAGTTAAGCCTTTAAATTGCAGTTCAAGCTGAATAATAGCTAGTAAAATAGTATGTACTGTCATCATGGCAAACAAAACAAATTGTTTATTAGAAAATAGTTCTTAAAACGATTATGCTTTAAATTGTGTTGAAAAAAAATCTTCTCTCCTTTAACCAACACTTCAAATATATATATAAGGGGGGGGGGGGGGGGTTATGAAAAGAAATACCACAGAGGTGTATTAAAGAAATTGTAATAATGTTCTTTATTCTGTACATTTTGGAAACAAGAGGGATATAATATAACCTATATTCTCACCAGTGTGGCTAATTAAAGCATCCATCTGTCAAACACTTTCAGAAAGTTTCAGGAAAAAAAAAGTCTTCTTTTAATGTGCTATTTGTTGTGGAATTTATGAAAGCAAATCATATACAGCACATATGATCCAACTAAAATATACAGTAAGTGACCTACAGGTAAAAAAAACATAAATATCATTTGAAAAAGTCATTTGTTATTATGGCGTCCTCTTGAAGGGTATTGTTTGGCTTTTTCTTTTTGCCAAATGTTGAAAATGAGTTGTAGACCTCAATGTCCCCATTGTTAGCCAGTTTGAGTGTACAGAGCGTTGATGGAGTTCCAGGAATATAAACATTATGCTGATAGTCTGCTGATGGATGAACTGGCTCCTGCTGGTTATATCGTGTCCATGAGTGATTTGGGAAACCCCCAGCCTTTGGTGAGGTCTTAAAATCTGTTGGAAATCACACACACACAAAAGTCGGTTTAATCACTGTAAACCTATTTTAAAAGTTGGTGTTTTTTTCTGAGAATTTCTTTAAAGGGGATGTTTTATTCTTCCAAAAACATTTAAAAATCTCGAAATAAAGTTTAGCTCAAAGATACCCACAGATCATTTATTGTAGCTTGTCCAATCTGCTCCTATTTAGGTGTTGTGCTGTGTTTGTGTTTGTAGCTTTAAATGCAAATGCACTGTGGGCCTTTTTCTTATACCGTTTAATAAATTAATTGTGCCTGAGAAGATGAAGACTTTTTAGGAGTGCAGACGCTCAAGACAATTCTGGGAGGTAATAATTCCAAAATACTGTGATGATGGAGGGATATCAGAATGAGCAAACAATATTTCAGATTTTTTGCAATGTTGTCGGCCTGCTGGTTTGTCAATTAATGCTGTCCCGTTGCGCCTATTTTTGTTATTACATGAAAATAAAATCACAAAACTTTTTGTATGCACATGCTGGAACTTATTCGATAAATCAAAGTTTTTGCTTATTTTTTGTTACATTTTTTTATCGCATTTCCATCAAAAAATTTTTATGCTCATATTCCAAAATGAACATAAAAATAGGTGGATGGAAACAGATAACTTTAACCACATTACCCTTTCAGCATGCACATTTAGAAAGGATATTTGGAAATGTTCACAAAATATGAAGTGACATTCTTGTTTTTTATATGAAATTAGAGCAAGAATCATTTGTATCTGTCAAAAACTCTAACTCTAAGTCTCATTGGTGAAACAGTTCAGCCTGAAATATATTTAGTGCAATCATATAACACTTTACTGACATTCTTAGGCACATTTCCATTAAAAATTCAATTCAGCCATAATGTCTACAGTGACTTGGATTCATGCATTTATACACCTGTGCTCAAACGCCATATAACAGTGAATTACATAACGGGACCTCTTTAGAATAAATGATTTAGGGATGATAAATATTTTACCATGTATGTGATTCCCCCAGGTCCAGTACTGTGGGACAGAGGTGTAGGAGTAGTTGTCTGAGTCCTGGATCAGTCTGCGCTGCAATGTTCTACCTGTGTTTAATGGAGTATTACTAGAAAAACAAAAACATGGACAGGTAAGAAGCTTTGTGAATGAGAGAGAGAGAGAGAGAGAGAGAGAGAGAGAGAGAGAGAGAGAGA
>CAIGQW010005633.1:6162225-6173382 GCA_903798125.1 Danio choprae | reverse complement strand
TAATAATAATAATAATAATAATAATAATAATAATAATAATAATAATAGTTGTTTATATTATTGTTGTATCATTGTATTGTAATTCTTTAATTTTATTTTAAATGTATGTGGTTTATAACTTAAAATCTGTTTTAATATCAGTACAAGTATTATTGTTATTGTTAATTTGATATAAATTTATATAAAATGGCAATAATAATATTCATTCATTTTCCTTCAGCTTAGTCTCTTATTTATCAGGGGTCACCACAGCAGTATGAACCGCCAACTATTCCAGCATATGTTTTACGCAGCGGATGCCCTTCCAGCCATAACCCAGTACTGGGAAACACAGATACTCTCTCGCATTCACACACACTCATACATTACGGCCAATGTAGTTCATCAGTTTATAGAATATTTAAAGTTACTATTACTATTATTATTATTATGTTAAATTATATTATAGTTGGCCTCACAGTGGCGCAGTGGGTAGCACGTTCGCCTCACAGCAAGAAGTCGCTGGTTCGAGCCTCGGCTGGGTCAGTTGGCGTTTTTGTGTGGAGTTTGCATGTTCTCCCTGTGTTGGCGTGGGTTTCCTCCGGGTGCTCCGGTTTCCCCCACAAGTCCAAAGACATGCGGTACAGGTGAATTGGGTAAGCTAAATTGTCTGTAGTGTATGAGTGTGAATGGGTGTGTATGGATGTTTCCCAGAGATGGGTTGCAGCTGGAAGGGCATCCGCTGCGTAAAACATATGCTGGATAAGTTGGCGGTTCATTCCGCTGTGGCGACCCCAGATTAATAAAGGGACTAAGCCGAAATGAAAATAAATGAATATATTATAGTTTTGTATTAGTACAATTGTAATGTAATAATGTGAATAACATTGTTTAAATTAGGGTGCATGTACTTGATTTATACTAATAATAATATGAAATATTATATTCACAGAAATAGTATATGCACAATGAGTAGCTGGTTCGAGCCTGGAGGTCGCTAGAAGGTCGCTGGTTCGAACCTCGTCTGGGTCAGTTGGCATTTCAAGTTTTCAAGTTTTTTGGTTATGTTCGGTAATATGCCTCAGTGAACCAAATTCATATTAAATAAACGATGACCGGTTTGCTTTCCTGCACCTATCAATGGATGACAATGAAAGACTGCATGTATTTTTTATTTTACTGTTTAACTTCCATGTGTGAACCAGTGTATAATAAAATACAAACTATGCATCTAGTTTTACAGACACCTACAAACACCTTTTTTAAAAAACATGTTTTATGAACACTTACACTGTCTGTGGGTGCTCTAGATTTGCCGTTTTCAAAACGATGAATTCATATTTTTGGCGCAAACATGCATTCACAATGGTATGAACCATTATAGGGGTGGTGTTGAAGTTATCTATTATTTTAATTATTAATATTATTTAAAAAAACATATCAGAGCTAACTATTTCTTAACTATTAAAGGGCATACATATATACCCCCATACATCTTGTTTTGATGTCCTTCAGGGGGGATCAAGCGTTAATTAGGGGGGTCAGACCCCTCCAACCCCCCTGTAATTCGGACCCTGGTTGCAGCTGGAAGGGCATCTGTTGCGTAAAACATATGCTGGATAAGTTGGCAGTTCATTCCGCTGTGGCGACCCCTAATTAATAAAGGGACTAAGACGAAAAAAGAAAATGAATGAATGAATATTCATATGGCATTTATTAAGAAAACTTTTTTTGTTAATATTTAGTAATTATTTACTTTTACAATTGAGATCATTGCATTATGTTGTTGTTGTTGTTAATATTAGTATTATTATTATTGTTATTATCATTATTGTTGTTTAGTTCTTACATGTTATTATTTATATTTTTACAAATGCCAGTTTCTGGGCTGATTATAAAGCACAAGAAATAGCTGGAGTCTCCCTCTAGTGGTCACTCTGTTGATCTTGCTTCTTTTTTTTTTTACTTGCCTCGTTTGGGGACGTCGTCCCATTCCTTGTGCTAATACTGTGGCTGCCTGAGCTCCAGGTAAGGGTTTTGTTTTCCATCTCCTTGATGTTGTTTCGAGAAGATGTTCCCGTCGGACTACAGGGCTTCAGAAACATGAAGTCACTTTTTGACGACTCTGGAGTTAAACACATTTTATAGCAGTAGTTTTGGCCCATTGGGTTGTTCGCGTTGAACTGATCCTGTTTAATGGATCCCGGTGATATGTGAATGTTCAGGTTCGACTTTTTAATGACTTCGCTCTCGGAGTCCTTGGTATGAAATCCACAGCACGAGTTTCCGTCCTTGCATCCCTTGATTGAAGCTAGGACAATAATAGCCACGAGAAATGTGAATGAAACTGCGCCCAGAGACACGATTAAATACAGCGTGAGGTTTGACCGGTAGTGAGGGCTGAGCGCGAGGTCACTAAAATCAGGCGAGGATTCTGGCGCACTGTCAACAACTGACAACATGATGGAGGCCGTGGCCGAGAGCGGCGGCTGACCGTTGTCCTTGACCAAAACCACCAGCCTGTGTCTCCTGGGGTCGTTGTCCATCAGCCGGCGAATTGTCCTGATCTCTCCAGTGTATAAGGCAACGCTGAACAAACTAGCATCTGTAGCTTGGAGGACTTCATAAAACAAACGCGAGTTTTGCCCCGCGTCCGCGTCCATGGCGGTGATTTTCGCCACCAGGTATCCGGCGTCAACATATCGAGGGACAATCACAACCGCTGCAGTGTCGTTCTCGGGCATCGGGGACACAATGACCGGAGGGTTGTCATTCTGGTCCAAAACAAACACGTTCACGGTTACATTTGCGCGCAGAGGCGGGAAACCTGCGTCTTCTGCTTGAACCACGATTTGAAAGTTTCTGAGCTGTTCGTGGTCGAATGAGCGCAGCGCGTAAATGTTGCCGTTGTCTGAGTTGATGGACACGTAGGTGGACACTGGCATGCCGTGGATGTTGTTTTCCAGAATTGAATAGGATAAGTAGGAATTCTGGTCCGTGTCTGCGTCTTGCGCGGTGATGGTGCAGATAGATGCTCCTGGCGCGTTGTTTTCGGTCAGGTAGACCGTGTAGGAGGGCTGCTTGAAACGCGGCGCGTTATCGTTGATATCTGACACTTGTACTAAAATAGTTTTCCGCGTAAAAAGAGGCGGTGAACCCATATCGCGCGCAGTAAGAGTGATGTTATACTCTGAAATGCTCTCTCTGTCCAGAAAATCGCATGTAACCAATGTATAATAGTTTTTAAACGAAGAGTGAAGTTGAAAGGGGACATGATGTGGAATTTCACAGTCCACATTCCCGTTTCCTCCAGAATCCTTATCCATGACGCTGATGACGGCGATCACTGTGCCGGGGGGCGCGTCTTCTTGGACAGGCGTAGATACAGATGTGAGAATCACTTCTGGAAAATTGTCGTTGACGTCTATGATGTTCACCATAACTTTGCAGTGCACCGCCACAGCGGACGGTCCCTTGTCTTTGGCTTGCACGTAAATCTCATGCATTCGTGCTTTTTCATAATCTATAAGTCCCTTTACTTTGATTTCTCCAGTCCGAGAGTCTACGCTGAACAGCTCGCGCACTCTCATGGGCGCGTGGCCGCTAAAAGAGTACGTGATCTCCCCGTTAGGTCCTTCATCAAGATCGGTGGCGTTAAGTTTTATTACGACTGTTCCTCGTGGTGCGTTTTCAGCCAGCCTTACTTTATAAAAGTTCTGGTCGAACACAGGCGCGTTGTCGTTGGCATCCAGTACAGTTATGTTTATTTGCGCGGTGCCAGATCTCTCAGGCGAGCCCCCGTCCACCGCTGTAAGAACCATAAGGTGAGTTTTCTGTTGCTCTCGGTCCAGCTGACTTTCCAGGATGAGTTCTGCGAATTTGCTCCCATCGCTTCGCGTTTGGACATCCAGGACAAAGTGTTCGTTTACGCTTAACAAATACGAGCGCAAAGAGTTGTCAGCGATATCCAGATCCTGCGCGCTTTCCAGCGGGAAGCGCGATCCAGGCGCGGCAGATTCAGAGATATCCAGGTTAAACTCGCTCCATGGAAAAACGGGAGAGTTGTCGTTGACGTCAAATATTTCAACTTCCACCCTATACAGTTCCAAAGGGTTTTCGATCACAACCTGGAGGTGGAATGAACAATATGGATTTTGTTCGCACAACTCTTCTCGATCGATTCTTTCATTGACAAACAAAACCCCGTTTTCTAAATTCACCTCTAAATATTGTCGTTTTGAGCCTGATACTATTCTAAATCGTCGGACTGAGAGTTTATTAGTGTCTAGTCCAAGATCCTCCGCGATATTTCCAACAAATGCCCCGTGCTCCAGTTCCTCAGGGATCGTGTAACGAATCTGTGCCAGAACTACATCCATCAGTGATGCGATGAGCGCCAGGCAGGTTACCTGCCATGTCCACATCCACTTCTCCATTAAATCAGGCTCCTTTCTAACGCGCGCATTAAGATGAAAGACCAAACAAAACACGCATAGTTATAGCTTCAAAATGGTAGACAAATCTACCAAAAAGCACTAAAATCAGGAGAGAGAGAAAGACCACGCTATTGCCAATGGAGTGGTAAGTCCCTGAACCGCGTACTTTAGCACAAGTGCGCGCGCCTTTGGCCAATGGCACGTGCGCAAGAGTGAGAGAGTGTGCGTGTGTTTGGACGAGGGAGACAGAAAGGGTGGAGGTAAACATTAAACACTCATTTTTATGCATTCCCCCCGTGTTCTCATTTTCATTGCATTTCTTATTACATTTAATATTAGATTTTAATTAAAGATTTTCTCCCATTACGCACACGGAAACAAAATAAATAACTAAATTCATACATTTTATTAATATGCCATTTAAATATAAAATTATTAACATTTGCCTGCTAGTTATCATATTTTCAAACAGTTACCATTCATACTGCAAACGATTTTTAAGACCAAGTTTAAAAAACACTTAATACTATGAATGTAGTGTTTATATTTTTAATAAATTAATCCAAAACTAATTTACCTTATATGAGGAATCTGAGGCAACAATTAAAGCTGTCATTACAGTTTTACACTAAGCATCAAAACACAACACAAAATATTTGTAGTTTACACAGATGGTATCTTTTTTTAGGGGGATTGACACAGAAGTCTCCAAAATATTGTTGGTGTCTAAACAATTGGCCAAAATGCAAATAAGTTTTTATATTTTAGTTTTTAAAATTCAAATAATATTTTACATTTCAAATTCTCACAACACATGCAAATACAGAAGCGCTCTACAAATATCACAGACCACAGTTAAAATGTGTCTGGGGACCCCCCCAAAATGAAGAACCTGTCTGCTTCCTGTTTATTGTTTTTTAACATCCTGATCATATACGGGTCCTTGTTGTTTACTTATTTATAGCCCTAATAATCTGATCAATTGGACAATTAACGTTAAATGAAATGAAACTCTTGCTAAAATAAAGTTTCATTTAACATTTATTTGAGCAATTTGTCATGCTAAAATATACAAGCAAGGAACCATACAAACAGGATATTACAATAACTTAAAACTCCCCTCTCAGATAATACCGTCTGTGTTGTAAGAATTAGCATTAGCGTGTTGTCAAATTGTTGAAGATGTTTTCTAAATTAGTTAGCATTTTTCTATTTGCACATTTTCTTAGCTTGCAGTCTGTTTGAGCTCTCTCAGCTACCGTACAAATGACAGTTTTTGTTTTATCAAAATGTGTGCTTGCTTACCAGAGCACACAACAAAGCTAAGTCAAAGACTTTAAGGTATTTCAGCGTAATTAGTTTCTCTTTAATTCCAGCAGTCTTATCCCTTTCTCGTTCCTCCTGCCTTCCCTGACAAGTAAAGAAATTCTGTTTTAAATAAGCACCAAACACAATCTGTCTGTGGAATGAAACAGCAGCAGATGGCATGATCTTCCAAGGGCTCGTGCTCTGTTTAATTAATGTAGTGGGGATTAAAGGGCCGCCGGTCCAGATCATTAGTGAACAGTGGTATTAAAAGGTTTTGTGAGGCATAATCCAGCTGTTCACGATTGGTTGAACAGCAGACTACAGGGTTCACATGATATTTTCCTGCTTTCCATTACCTTAAGTGCATACTAAATGGCATAGAGCCGAGTCGGAAATAAAGCAACTTAAATCGACCCACTAAACAAACACATTTACTCTCATTAATGGCCAAAAAGAGGACACGAATGTGGAGTGGTGTGGTGTAAACAGTTCTTCATGTTTATTGTCGTTTAGGTCTAGTGGAGTGAAGTTTTAGGTCAGTTTTAAGAAGTGCAACTAAAATTACACTTAAAAAAAAACAAAATACCAGTAAATATGGATTACTATGATATATGATAATTAATTATTGTAAGCTTTTCATATTTTGTCAATGTACCATCCTACAGATTCCGACTAAAGTGTTACACTTGCTATGATTACCTTCTCAAGCAAATGCGAGTTCACTTCAACAAACTTTTCATGGTTCATCAAACATCTGAATACGCTGATAAGGACTGACATTATATAAACAATGCTTGAAAGAAGGGGGATTAAAAATAATTAGCGGACTAATTAACCACCTTTCTCTGCACTCATTTTAGGACATTTTAACGCTGCAAAAATGTAGTGTCTGTGCCCATGCCAAATACCTATTCTGAATTCTAGCATGGTCAAAAAAAACAAAAAACGTAAAATAAATACAGAGAGGTACAATGCAATGTAGGGATAAAACGTTTTTTGTTTTTTTTTAAATGAACCCACCTCCCACAAATTTTCGGGTGTCATGTGGTCCAGACATTAGACTGCCACTAATTAAAGGCTCATTTTCCTTCTATCTCTGAATTGATTTTACCAGAGTGGTTTAATGATTTTAAATTAGTCTGCAGCCTACATTAGCCTTCTGTGAACTCCATAAATGCGGATTGACCTACAACAGTATTAGGCTACACGACCGACCCACTGTTTCTAATCCAAATAGTCTGAGTCTACAGAAATAAGCTGGACAATTGGAAGAAAAAAGATAAGTAAAGATATGTAGCTTCACCTCTTAACATTCCAGACTAGATAAATATGTGCTTTTTATTTAATTACATTGAATTTCTATCTATATACTGTTTTTGTTTCTGTGTAATGGAATCTTCTTCATTCATTCATTCATTTTCATTTCGGCTTAGTCCCTTTATTAATCTGGGGCCGCCACAGCGGAATGAACCACCAACTTATCCAGCATATGTTTTACGCAGCGGATGCCCTTCCAGCTGCAACCCATCACTGGGAAACATCCATACACACTCATTTACAAACATACACTACAATTTACCCTACCCAATTCACCTGTACCGCATGTCTTTGGACTTGTGGGGGAAACCGGAGGAAACCCACGCCAACACAGGGAGAACATGCAAACTCCACACAGAAATGCCAACTGACCCAGCCGAGGCTCGAACCAGCGAACTTCTTGCTGTGTTTTTCTACTGTGGCACAGTGGGTAGCACAATCGCCTCACAGTAAGAAGGTCGCTGGTTCGAGCCTCGGCTGGGTCAGTTGGCATTAACAAAGTAAACAAATCACTTTTTACAGTGTGAAACAAAATGATTTATCTCAGACTGGTTCTTGAACATGAGAGCGTATTCACTAAACTCAAACGTCCTCACAGTCACTAGATCTCAATCCAATAGAGCAACTTTGGCATGAGCAGGAACTATAAATTCACACACTGTAAAAATGCTGGGTTCACATTAACGATTTGTGGTAACTTATTAGTTTTTACAAATTGAAGTGGAAAGAACTCAAGAATTGTGTTGTTTCAAGTAGCAAACCTCAAATTTTTGAGTGCATTGTGGATGTCTAAATGATAATTCTGCAGCAACTACTCTGTAAAAAGCAGTCAGTTGACATTACTTTTTTAAAAAGTAAACTCATTGCCTTAAAATTACGTAAAGGAACAGTGTGCATAATTATAACAATTAAGTAAACTGAACAGTTCCAAGTTATAATGGGTTTTACTGACTTTTTTTCAAGTAAAGCAAAAAACTGTTTTGTTTTTTTTATGGTGTATGTGATTCTGTCATGTCAGCATATGTCAAAATCCAAGAGCAATGTTTCCAGCACCTTGTCACGTCTATGCTAAGAAGGGTTAAAGCAGTTCTTTACAAAGCCTTTATAAAAATCGTTTATAAAAGATGGAATGAGGAATATCCATGAACCTATAGTGCTTTGGAAGCTCTAAATTCATGAACTGGCATACAGGAGCATGGCTCTGACTACAGATGTAGACCTGGATCCTAATTGCACCTTCGTGAAGTGCCACGGGGTGGAGGCAGAGGCTTCTGCTAATTACCCCAATCCTCCCTGTGGGCCCGAGGCAGCCAATGAGGAGAATAATGTGTACATTTCATTTACGCATCAAATCTCCCCCACACACACTGTCAGTTTGAGATTGGGCAAAGCGCCACAGACTTTGAGAATTGAGAATGTCAATAATGCCACAGGAATGTGGGCAGTGCCCTCACCTCAGTCTCTCTCACACATACAGGACTCTCCACTAATTTTGGCACCATTGGTAGATATGAGTAAAGAATGCTTTAAAAATGTTTTTACTGTTTAACCATTCAATCCTTTGCTCAAAAAATATGAACACACATACACACATAAAACAACGCTGTCACTGAGAACAACAATTGCAAACAGGGTATTCAAAGAGAAATTGTTGTTATATATGTGGACCACAAAATGTTGCACAGGAATATTTATGGGAACAGGCAAAAATACACTGCATGACTCAAAATTATTGATTTTTAAATGCCCAAAATCTTAAGAATATTGTATGTCTTCTTGTTTCATGAAGAAATTTTGTACATTTTCTTCTGTAAATGTATTTACAAATAATTCTTGATTAGTAATATGCATTGCTAAGTACTTCATGTAGACATTTTTTAAATGTAAATGGCAGCCCTATATATATAAATTTTTCTTTTTCGGCTTAGTCCCTTTATTAATCTGGGGTCGCCACAGCAGAATGAACCGCCAACTTATCCAGCATATGTTTTATGCAGCAGATGCCCTTCCAGCTGCAACCCATCACTGGGAAACATCCATACACACCCATTCACACTCATACACTACGTACAATTTAGCTTACCCAATTCACCTATACTGTATGTCTTTGGACTTGTGGGGGAAACCGGAGCACCCGGAGGAAACCCACGCAAACACGGGGAGAACATGCAAACTCCACACAGAAAGGTCAACTGACCCAGCCGGGGCTCGAACCAGCGACCTTTTGTGCTACCCACTGCGCCACTGTGCTGCCCTGAGCTAAATATATTTTTTTAATATATTCTGATTGGATACATTTTTTTTTGTACATAAGACGTATAAATATAATCTAACACATTGGCAAAACTCACACAAGTTATTCATCACAATGGGAAAAAACGAAGAATGGAGCAGTGACTTGCTGCAGAATGATTTGTGTGGCCAAAAAATCTCCAAAAAGCACAGTTGAAGAATTACAGAAGCTAGTTGGGAGTCTGACATCACACACGTCACCACAAATGGTTTGAAAATGTTTAAAGATCAGTGTCTACTCTTATCCAAAAACAAACTCAAGCGTCTAAACGTTTTTACTGTTAAAATTTGAGCAAAACAACAAAATGTTCCATTCATGAAATAAGGCATGATTTGTCTATTTCACACATTTTAAAAATAAACCAATACAGTTATTAGATTTTTTTTAATGAATGAATGAATGAAAAACCCTAGTTTGAAAAACATTAGGGGGAAAACGCATTTGTCAACAATGTCAACTGTTAAAAACCACTAAAAGACTAGTACAGATTCTTCTTAGTAAAGCACTTCTCTACATGTCCAAGCGGGGGCAGCAGCACTGCTCATGACAGAAGCTTTTTTTATTCTAAGTGAAAACAGATGAAGCACGTGGCAAACAGCCACATGTAATGCATTTAAATCAGATTTCGCTCTCAAAAATGTTTTAAGGCTAAATGACTTTCATAGACTTGTAGTGTAACCCTAACCACAAACAGCCAAATCCTACGTAAAATCAGCCTCTAACTAAACCAATCACATTTATTTTCATTTTAGAACAGGCTATGTAGAAATGCTGGGTATATGGAGGGAAAAGAATGTAATATAATAAATAGGTACAGATAGATAAATAAATCCACTATCCTGATCTGCTTTATTACAGATTAGACAGTGTGGATTCACTAATCCTCTGTACTGACAGGCATCTAAATAGTTGGATGCATTTATGAATCATATCTGTTTTGATTTTCGCTGCTATTGTAAATCAGAATAACACGTACCTGGATTTCCCAGAATCCCCGCTTTTATCTCACATCTGCTGACACTTTCACAAAATACTTGAACATCTCTCTGAACATTGTTTAACGGCTTTAAAATACATTCTCTTTGAACACTAAATCTCTATAATGTGCTGGAGAACAGTATGAAAGACAACGTTAAGAAGACCCTCAGACAAAAAAAACAAAACATTGATTTTAAATACACCTCTCAATTTTGAGCATTTCTGAGTGTTTTTTATTTGTCTAAAACATACCAAATTTTTAAGTGTTTCCTTTTCTAGACGTTATCAAATTGTGACTGTAGATTTCAACTATAATACAGTGTGTTTTCTCAAAACAAAATGTTCTCCTGCACTGATCTATACATTTCAGCAGCTCTTAAACACACAAAACCCGCTTGTATTCATATTTATATTCTGAAGGTTTTTAGAGGAATAGTTTCATACATTATTACACGTTACTGCTGAAGACAAAATGATTAGTCCTCCTGTGATGTTTTACATAAAATATCACAGTCCTGTGATATTTTATATAGTTTCTTTTTCAACACATTTTTAAACATAACATTTAAAAGACATTTCTAATAATTAATTTCTTTTGTCTTTACCACACGGACAGTACATATTATTTTACTAGTTTTTTGGCAAAGTACTAGACACTGCTATTCAACCTAGTGCAATTAAAAGGCTTAACTATGTTGATTTGAGTAACTTGAGGAACTATATATATATATATATAAAACAATCTTAAGGAGGCTAATAATATTAACCTTACCAGTTTTTAAATTTGTTATATATATATATTCATTCATTCATTTTCATTTCGGCTTAGTCCCTTTATTAATCTGG
>CAIGQW010005633.1:6087724-6150305 GCA_903798125.1 Danio choprae | reverse complement strand
ATAGATAGATAGATAGATAGATAGATAGATAGATAGATAGATAGATAGATACATACAATTTAATAATAAATTACAAACAATCATATATTACAATTTTGCAGGAAGTGTTAAAATAATAATAATAAATATCACAAATATCAGTTGCTTTGTTTGACAGTCAAAAAGCCTTGAAATGTCTTGTAAAAAGAGAAAATGTGATTTGAAAAATTACAATATTTATAAAGTTACGTTTTAGTTTATGCTAAAAGTTTAGTTAAAAGTGTTGAAAACTAAAATAGTAATAATAACATCACAAATATCAATTGCTCCATTTGACTAAATATGTCATATTAATCATTTAGTGGGTCCTGTCTTTTAGTCTTAATGTTTTAATGTACTTATAGATCATTAGTAACACTTAATCAAATCTGTAGTTCTAATCAGATGAAGACAACTTTTAATTGTTATTATAATTTCTTTTCATTATACATTTTGTACATCAAAACAAAAAGTACTTAACCCATCCAGCTAAGAATGATACGAAGCTGAGAACAATCAGTAGAATTAATAAAACATGTTGGTTAACAAAGATGGAGAGCAATTTTTTTCTTCTTCTAGAAGATCTGTAAGCCTGTGATACATTATGATGCATGGCTGACACCATTTAAGAAAAGAGAGCGAGTGAGATTGCTTGGCATATGTATAAAGTATTATTAACAATTCATAGCAGATCTGAACATTGATCTTTAAGTACATGCAGACACTCACATGTGGTGTTAGTTTTGGCTTAAAATAAACATTTTCATCTTTTTCGTTGTGTTGCCTTCCTCCTAAAACTTTAGTCTTTTAACACTGTGCCAACCGAACCAAAAAGAAATATAATGCACAATTTCTTTTATTTTACATTATTTACCTCATGATTTATGCTTTTAAAACCAAGCTTATTCTCCCGGGATAAGTTTAGAAAAGCAACTAGACTGAATGCAAATGTCACAGATGTCTTTTGTATTTCTCTTTGTCCAGATGCTTCCAGGTCGTGTTACTGTTCTACAGCCCGTTACAGGTGCTTACAGTCTGCATGTGTTGCCGATAATAAAACCATATATCAATTGATAGTTCATAAATCAATGTGAGTGATTTGTGACTGGCTGCTGTGTTTGTGCAGGTGCTGGCGGTGGATAATGTCAACTTTGGAGTGCATGTAGAGAATCAGACTGGGGTTCGGGACGGCCTGAGTCGGAAACACCATCGGGTTTACCAAATCTACAGTCGAACCAGCGGAAAACACGTTCAGGTGCTCGGCAAAAAGATCACTGCCATGGGAGAGGATGGGGACAAATATGGTAAGAGATAATCTCGATGTGTTGGTCTTTAGGAAGGCATTAAATATTTAAATGGAAGGCATTAAATATTTAAATTGGTTGTTTTACAATTAATATTAATTATTTTATAAAGCAACATAACACACACATATAAATATATATTTTTCTATTTAAACACTTTTAATCATATATATTGGTTGTTTTAATTTATATTAAGACGCACAAATTATAATAATAATATTCTGTATGTCAGTTTATATGTTATAAAATAGCATATTTATATCATTTAACTTTAATTTATGTACATTATTTGAATAATAATGTGTAATTTATAATAAATACAAAATCAAATATTACCATTAGATAGGAGTAATGTAATTTCACCTGACATCATTCATTTATTCATTTTCTTTTCGGCTTAGTCCCTTTATTAATTAGGGGTCACCACAGCAGAATGAACTGCCAACTTATCCAGCATATATTTTTACACAGCTGATACCCTTCCAGCTTCCCATCAATGGGAAGCTGACATACATATATATATATATATATATAGTTTATAAATAAAAATGTTTTATCTTAATTATTTTATCTGGATTTACCTAATATCTTATAGAAAGTTTATTATTTTGAAATGTCTGCTAAAAAAAATCCATGTAAATAAATTACATCCACAATCACTAAAAGCACGAAATGATCTCCTTAAAACATAAATGCCTTTAAACACGTCTATGGCAATGAGTCTAATGTATGCACGTATGTGTCTGCATGTATTTGGTTTCTTCACAAGCCCAGCTCGTGGTGGAGGCAGACACCTTCGGGAGTCAAGTGAGAATACGTGGAAAAGAAACAAACTACTACTTGTGCATGAACCGCAAGGGGAAGCTCATAGGGAAGGTGAGTTTTATCGTAGGTCCTGAATCCTTTCAATTACAAAATGCTTCTTTTAACACTTGAAACAGTTCGTTTTCTAAAGGTTATCCTTTCTAACCCCAGAGTAAAGCAAATGCCACATCTCACATTGCGCATCTTTTACACCCTTGATAAACAATGAGCATTGTAACTTTCAAAATCTTTTTAAAATTTCATGGTAAGCCACCAGGGGGTGACGATCAAAGTAAGTGCATGAATTGTGTGGACATTTAAAAAAACACTTACGTCATCAAAAGGAGTAATAGTAGCTAATAGATTTTTAATGGTCATTTTATGAGCCATTCATAAAACACAACTACAGGGATAGTTCATTTACTCTCAGGCTATTGAAGATGTAAGCGACTTTTTAATATTCAGTAGAACATTAAAAAAAGAAAAGGGTTTTGGCAAAACCTGTGGATCCTCACTAGTCACCTTGAGTGTAACTGGAAGCTTGCACTCATTACACTTGTGCATGTGCCAAGAACCGTTTATTGTAAATAATGGTTAGTTTCTTGCACAGAATAATTGTTTTGCTACACAAGTCCTCAGTGTATCATCAGGGGACATGGGAATTAATTTGGACTGACTGATTTGGTTTGTATATTGTTTTTGTTAACTGACTTGCATTATATAAATCATCAAGGACCAAAACAGATGTTTTTGTTAAATGTTCTACTGAAGAAAATAAGTCGCCTACATCTTCAGTGGCCTGAGGATGAGCAAATGAAATGTAAATGTTTATTTTTGGACAAATTATGCCTTTAAAAAGCCCTGAAAATTGGATCAAGAATAACATTACACAGACACGTGATAGTTAATGCTTTAAGATGATTAGTTAGTTGCACTATACTTTACATGAAACATTTGCAAAAGCTTTGCTTTTATGCACATTTGGCCAGTTTTCTGTTCTGTTCAGTAAATACTTAAAAAAAAAACACTTAAAAAGTCTCAAACAAAATATATAAATAACAAATGCTTGTACACAATGAACCATTTTGCAACACAACTGGTTCAGTTAACGTGCAGCTTTGAAAAGCTTTGTTTTCCAGCATCAATACTGCTGTGTGGTTAACACCACAAAAACAGTGCCAGCTTTGCTCCACCGAAGGGTTTCCATCAACCCTGATTAAATGTGACACAAAGCCTGAAACTTTCTTTTACCCTGGGTTAAAAGCAGGTATCAGTAACCCAGGGTTATGTGCAGAAAGCTGATATGCTGGTATATAAGCTTGTTTCTGCTAAATCTTTTTAGTGTTGTTTTCTCTAAAGGGAAAAGCTTATGGCCATCCACCAATTTTAGAAATTCACAAAAAACAAAAATGCTGAATGGAAGCAGTAAAATTAGCATAAATTCTAAAAAACAATATGCATGAAAAAACTTATGCACACAGTTGATGAACTTTTTATCCTATAAGTAAAAAAAAAGTGCATAAATTATGATGGAAGCAAATTTATAGAGTAAATTCCTTGATGCGCATCAAAGAAAAAAAAAGTCATGTGATTGTGCCTCTATGATGTGCTTGGGTCACCATACTAACAAGCTCTCATCTCACGCCATCACAAATGTTTTAATATTTCTGCAAACACCTGAGTCAAAGTCCATCTTCAAAATGATTTTGTATAGTCTTACATAACTGTTTTTTCAAACATCGTTCACCAGCCTCTAACCACAAATAACCCGTGTTGTCTGATTAACTTATTTACAATCAAGAAAAAGTGGTTTCTCAGTTAATCACTCATAAATCATGCCAATTCAGAAAGTACTGATTTAATGCTCTTGAACATATGGGAGGGAAACAAATAGGATGTTTTTTTGGGGTTTTTTTTGCAAATGTTGTAAGTGCTATTTCAAGTTATTTCAACTTTGGATGAAATCATAGTTAAAGATAACTGATATATCTGGGGATAATTACATGAAATGTACTTTGTTCATTCCAGAAAGACAGCAGTATAAACGGAGGCTGCGTTTTCATAGAGATAATGCTTGAGAACAACTACACTGCTTGGATGTCAGCACACTACGTAGGCTGGTATGTTGGCTTTACCAAAAAGGGTCGACCTCGAAGGGGCCCAAACACGTTACCCAACCAGCGGGACGTGCATTTCATGAAGCGTTTTCCTCCAGGAGAACAGCCCGACCTGCAGCCCTGCAGCTTCACCACAGTCAGCAAGAGGAGCAAAAGGGTCCAGCAGACCTCCACCTCTCCTCCGCCACTGCCATAAAGCACCAAACACTGACTAGAGCGTGAACATTTCATCTAGCAGACCGACTAGAGACGCTCCTGAAAATGTATGTAGGTTAGACATAAGGACCGACCTCTGGGTAGAAGTCAGTCGAAGGACAAGGTTGCTTAAACACTGTGTAATCATGCAAACATAACCAAAGACTCCTGGGCAAGTGTCCAGTCACTCAACCCTGACAACAAGGGGACCAAGCACTTCAGAGGCCAAAGAATTCACCTCTAACGTCCAGTGCCACAGACTTTCATTTGTCCCACTATAAAAGAGCAAAGCGATCTACTTATGTGATGTCAGCTTGCCAACTTGGATACTTTGTGTACGCATCAAAAACATCAACTTTGGGCCTATTTGTTGATGAGGCTGCAACCAAGAACGACCTAAATAAGTCGACCTGAATGTATTTGTCAACAGAATCCTATTAGATGTTTTGTTTTTGCCTTACATGCTTCGCTGTTCACTTTCCAGCCGGGGAATATTCATTGTTCAGCGATGGAAGTACTGGCAAGCATTGAAATGAAGTGTCATTTAAAGGGAGCAATATAGGCTGTGTTCTATTCTGAAGGGCTTATCCCTATGCCCTAAAAATCTCTCCGGAACTCACTTTTGTGACATCTGCAAGTGTCCATCACTTGTACCTTGTGAAATTCTTTATTCTGAAGAGCCACTTATGGTGGCCAGTTTCAAGTTCCCATATTGGAACACAGCTTTATTATGGTGGTCACGATTGTCCTTAATCCAAAGTGCCCTTTGCAAACGACTTTGTCATGTTCAGAATACAACTGTGACTACTGTTTAAAAGCTTCAGGTCATCTTCTCGTTTTTTTTCACTAGTGCTGGATTTTCTGCAAACGTTACTCACATAACCCTTCGTAAATCATTCTAATGAGTCTTGTTATTTTTGTGCTCTTTCTTATGAATCAACAGTTGAGCTGCTCTATTATTATTATTATTATTATTATTTGTTTTTGTTGTGGAAACCTATTTAGTTTTTCCTTATTCGGATTCTCTGATGAATAGAAAGACAGTGGGGAAAACAATGTTAAAAATCTCTTATCAGAATTCTAAAACAAATATCTTTACTATCAGTTTTGACCAATTTAACGAATCGTTGCTAAAGAAAATAGTGATTGGCTTTTTTTTTTAATCGGAAAAATATAAGTATTGTGAATGCATTGTCTGAGATCTCATGCTATCCAGCAAAAAAAAGTACATTTGCCAAGTTGTCATTAACATGTGCCCTACCAACCACCTTGCTGTGGTTCACAGCATACTGTAAATTCAGACATACCGTTATCATGTACATTTTATCATGTGATTTCAGATACAGCCAGCATATTTGACTTTTCCTTGATCTGCACTGATGTTTGCGGCATTCTAAAAGAACACATCCATTACTGACCACAACATGAGTTGATTTTCTCTCTCGAGATTTAAACTGATCAGAGCTATTCAGACTCCCCCTGGAGCATCCAGCCCTGCACGTGTTGTAATGCTAAATGTTGTGGTTACTGTTGCAAATTACTCTGTCCCAAAATCACTTGGGGCTGGCGAAAGATTGAGAGATGAAATATTTTGATACTATTCATGTTATTAAAATATTTATTTTGTGGATACATTGACCATTGAGTTTTATTGCCACCTGGTGGACTGTGCATGTATAAACTAGTTCTACACAGAAAGACTGCAAACAATCTACTAGTTAACCTAGATATAATTGTTGGTCACTAAAAGCAATTTATCCCAAACAAGTCGTCGTCCAAACACTTTCTAGCAAGAGGTTACGCAGATGCTTCCTTAATAGCAAATACATCTGAGGGCTGTTTTGTCTGTATTCTAATCAACGACATTCTTGATCACCCTCACTGGGCAGTGGTCCCTAGTCTGCAGACTTACTTTGATCCTCCCTCTCTTTATAATGTCTCCATGTCCACCCTTACGTCTCATACTAGCCTGACATCACTCATATTAATGCCTCATTTCGATGGAATTCCATTCTTAAGATGGAACTTCTTAAGATTTAGGATTAAAATTCTGTTCTGCATTCAGGCATTTTTTGAATCGTTGCAGCTCTGGAATGATGTATTGTGGCTGTTGCCATGGTGGAGATTGTAAGAAGAGCTAAAATCAAATAGAACGAAAATGACAGTGCTGCCAATTTCCACATATTCGGAGCAGGAGGTAAACTTAAATATTTGAACAGCGGCCCTGTGCTTTTTGGAAGGTCTTGGCAGTGGTTGTGTAAGGTTAGTGAAAACTTTTTCTGTCGGAAAGCCTTTATCTCAAAAGGGGCGAACGGTGCCTACAAACAAACACACATAAAAACATGATGCGCTTGTGCAATCTTCTTAACACTCCTTCACAGTCAAGTACTTTATTCTTATTAATAACGCTTTTTTTTCTTTAAAAAAAATCTTTTCAATATACAACACCATTTTAGACAAGACAATTCTGTTTACAACTAAATTCAGATCTGTTATGGGTCATTCAGAACCTAGACGAGCAGACAGTGAAAAAGGGAACGAGACGGACAGAGCTAAAAATGAGAAATGGAGCGACATAACAGGAGAAGAGTCAAAAAACTAGTTATTCATACGATTTCCACAAGAAAAAGAAATATGAAGTCAATTTCCCAACTTAAAAAAACAAAAAGGATTTAAGAAGAAAAAAAACAAACAAACAAACAAACAAAAAAAAAAAACGTAAGACAGAAACCGAGGGGTTGACCAGCACACATTACACGTCCCATCGCTCGCTCATTCATGCAGAACAGTCCCGAGGGAAGGAAGGCACTCAGACCTTGCCTCCTCTCTTTAGTTTTTCTTCTTTTTTAATCAATAAAAATAAAATGAACAAAAGATAGATACAGAGTTCATGGGCCCAGGGGGCGGAGCCGGGGCAGCCGTCACTCTGTAAGGGGTGACGGGGTGAGGGTTGCCCACCCTCATGTTCTCTGTTTAATGGCATCACTCTCTCCATCTTTTCTCCACCTCCTCCTCCGCAGAGAGAGGGAGAAGGAACTGACACTGTTTTTGTTTGTGGTATGGAGCGGCCCTCCAAACGACTGAAGAGGGGGAGAAATAAAACGGACAGATGGAGAGAGGCGAGTAAGTGGGGAAAAAAGGGTGTTTGGTGGCGTTCCTCAACCTTTTGATCCTGGCACACTTCCACAGAGACTGGGTCACCCGAACAGTCCCCACACACACTCGCACACACTCCGCGCGCCACCGGGACTTCCCTGCCAACAGATCACATGCATATATATATTTTTTTTGAGATTTTGCAAATTGGAGAATGTTTTTTTTTTAATTATTAATACATGTCAAAAAAAAAGCGTTACCTGCTATCTGGATATATAGGTATACGTGCGGGACGGCGATCGTCCTTCAGTCTGGCCATTGGTCGACACATTGAGGAAGTCCCAGATGAGGATAGTGTCATCATGGGAACTGCTGATGATCTGGAACTCGTCAAACTGGAGCCTGAACACTCGGCCTGAATGTTCCTGCACACAGACAGCAAGAATTATTAAAGCAATCCATCTGTGACAAAATCTGCTGGATCAACATCACTCACACACACTAGGAATTAAGAGACACACTGCAGGATATGGTGTAATACATTTGTGAGACTGGGCATATTTTCAGATTCTGCAACAATGTTGACTTTAGTCGATTCCAAATAAACACAAAAAAAAACTAAAAGTTTGTTTAACATTTAGTTGAGGTCAATGTTATTTAGGGGCAGTCTGTTCACTTGCTTCTCAAGACAGCTTTTATTATACATCAGCGTGTTACACTTCTTTGCATTTGTATAACAAATAGGGATTTAAGAGTATAAGGATTTTTGTGGGAAACTAGGGTAGGGGGCAGTTGTCTTAATAAATTTACTTTTAACCCATTTATGGAGAGGGAAGAATGACGACTTTTTTTAAAAAGATTTTCTTTAAACTTAACTAGAAAAAGATAAATTCAGTTTGTAATTTGATTGGTCTCTCCTGAAGCTATTAACTATTAATCTTTACTATTCACTTTGAGACCATTTTGTTACATTTGAACTTGTAACATATTTACCTATTTATAACCTAATTAATTAGTCATTTTGCTTGAATAGTAATTGTGAGTGCCTGATTCTGGGACAAGAGGTTGGATTTTTAGAATTTATTACTATATTTTATTAGGAATTCTTAAACATCTTGGTCTCTACAGAATACAAAATGTCTTTACTGTCTCAATAGAAAAATGTTTATAGGTCAAATATACAATCAAATTAATTATTTTGAAATATGGTTGAATGTTCCACAGTATTTAGGTAAAAATGTGTCAGGTTACAAGGGTTCAGAGACTCACCACTAGTGTGCGTAGACACAGAGTGCTGGCTGGAGCACGTGGATCAAGTGCAGCTTGTAGGTCCCATACTTTAATTTTACTGCACACACACACACACACACACACAAAATATTAAAAGCCCATTAGACAACACACAAAAAAATAGGACCATCATAAATCCACAATACATTGGTTAAAATACCCAACTCTCTCATTTATCCACTGTAAAGCAGCTCTAGAGGCGCATTTCACACATAATCTACAGATAATCTGTGATTCAATTGTGGGCTTTGTGGGATTAAAAGTGACTGCTCCCTTGGCTGTGTGTGTATTGTGCACTGCTCAAGTATCAGATTAATGACCGGCGCATTGAGACAAATGCAGCACCACAATTAAAGATGTGAGAATAAAGAGATTATTCACATTAAGGCCAGGAATAAGCCAGCCATAATCCAAAAAAACTACATATTTTAAATGCTTCTTTTATTGAGACTTTTTACAGGATGTTCCCCTCCCAGTCTTTTTGGTTGTCTGCAAACATTTGCAAAAAAATGTTTTTCCACATTGTGCTATTCTTCACTGCAATGCAAAAAAAGATTACAAGACTCCCTTCAACTTTAAAATAAATCAGACTCAGACATACCCGTCATACGCTCCACTCACGATCCGTTTGTTGTCAAAGCGAATACAGCGAACAAGCTCCTCGTGGCCTTCCAAAACCCGCAAACATGCTCCGCACTCAATATCCCACAGCCTGGAGAGAGATTGACACAGATTTAGAGGGAAAATAAACAATAAGCATAACTAATACTAACCAAGTGAATTAGGGTCCCATTTCACCAACAAGGAAAACTATTAGGTTATATTTTGAATAAATGAATACTTTTGCACAATATTTACATACCAATTAAGCTTAGTTTTGCTTTTAGTTTTATTTGTTGTCATAATTGTATTACTTTGTGTAAATGTATGTGCGAGTTTAATGTGGCATCTTTTGAGATTCTTCAAGTAGAGACTAAATGAAAATAGTCAATTGGTACACACACACACACCTGATGGTGTTGTCTGAAGAGCCGCTGACCACTAGTCTGTCTCTGTACTGCAGGCAAGCAATTCCCCGCTTATGACCATTTAGTGTCCGAACAAACTCACAGGTGCTTGTACTCCATACCTGAAAGATATTACACATCTGGATTAAACACTGGATGCAACACTTTTAAAGCGGGTTAGGTTTAGCTTTAAACCATGTGTCATCTTTTACTGGTGTAACCCCCTTGAATATTTAAACTCAGGAAGTTGTGACATGTGAAACCACCTCAAGACATCAACACACACCATTTCTAAATGCCCATCTCATTATTTAAGGAATGTTTTGCGACGGTGGGGGCAGCACAGTGACTTGGCACCCCTCCCAGAGTGATGGGTGGGCTGGACCAGGGGTGTCTGTTCCCGGAATCCCAAATCCAGCAGAGGAGAGCGAGCATCTGGAGAATATGAGTGCAAATTGCAGCGCTTCTCTATTTTACAGAGAACAGAAAAGCTGTGACACTGTTGCCCTCTGCTGGACACTTCTAGATTTAGACACAAGCAGAAGTGAACAATTTAAACCAGGGGGGGGGAGAATGCCTTTGCTGGAAGAGAATATTGTAAAACAAGATATGTTTTTCATGTTTGCTTAAAGCAGCATTTCTCAATCCTGGTCCTCACCCCCCACCAATTTGCAAATTTTGCACATTTCTCTTATTTAATGCACCTGATTTAGAGAACCAGCTCTTTGAATGTGCTCCATGCATGAAGTGTGTTCTGTCTGACAGGTCCCTGCATAATGTGCATCGCTCTCTACCAGAGCACAACAAACCTTTGTTTCACATCAGACTGTTCATTCACAGATTTGCACAACGGCTTTGCCTGCAGTGATTTCTTACTACAACAAAAAGTGTGAAGTGTGACATAACTTTCTTCCGTAAATAAATACAATATGAATCTTCATACCACACAAAACAAATATGCTCCCTTCAAACAAAAATTCGAGCAGAATATTTTGTGGAGTCCACTTATGGTCGAATTAAAAATAAATAAATAAATAAAGTCGTGAAAAAAAATTAAGATTTAAAAAAAAAAAAAAAAAAAACATACAAAATGCATAGTGCACTGCAGTGGGTGGGAGAATCGTGATTGAGAAACACTGGTTTAAAAAGACACTATGCCACTCTCTCATGGCTCCCACTTGTGGTTGATAAGTGCAATTGCCTGTTACCAACAAAGCAACTTGCACAAGCTTACAGGTATTTCTACATGTCCATGGTTCTACTGGGCAGGGATGGATGGGGCTATGTGTACCAGGTACTTCGCCCAAAGTTGCACATGTGATTTCAGGAAACAGCTTTGGTAGCCGCAGAAGCAGCATTCATCTAGTTAAGTTATTCTACCACTGACACAATTTTAGAGAATTATTTTAAGGTTGAAGAAAAATGTACATAGTGGTGCTTTAATTAGGGGATCATGCTTACATGCAGATTTTTTTAGAAAACTGAACCTTTGCTTATGTTATACTACTTAATCATATATAATTTCTGTCAGAGATTTTCGGTCCAAAACCTAAAATATCATTCTAAATGCATTCTAATAGACTTCACAGAGTGACTGTTTTAGATTAAAGACTTTCCCCCCCAAAATGAGTAATGAATGAATATCACAAGCTTGCACACTGTACAACAATTGTAAAAACTTAACTGCAATAATAGAGAGCTTTTAGTATATGAAAGTGCAAAGATGTTTTTTTTTTTCCTTTGTCTAAGATACTGGAATCACTTTCATATTGCATTTAGTGGATTATATTACTTAACTTAGATCTGTGCCTTCTAACAATAGACGAATCTTTTAAAATGCACAAATAAAAGTGAACTTGAAAAATTTCATAAGAAAAAAAAACATTTCCAGAAAAAGATGACTGACTAATATGTATTAGGGTCAGGTAAACTGAAATTAGATACAACTCCAAGAGCACTGATTTGTGCTTTGACTGACAGCTGATAACAGACTGAAGTGCTGACCTTTATAGTCCGATCCCCAGAGGCAGAGACAATGTACTTGTCATCAAAATCAACCACATTGACTGCAGCCCTGTGTCCAACGAGTACCCGGCGAAGGCTTATGTCCGTGGGAGAGGCCATGTCCCACACTGCAATGGAGCGATCCTTTGAGCAGGTGACCATCAGCCCATTACAGAACCGCAGGTGGAGCACAGCCTCGTTGTGATGGATCAGAGTGTTCAAAACCTCCCCCGAATTCACATCCCACACTCTGGGGGAAAGAAAGAAAAGGCAAGAGGAGTCAGATTTTATCACGTCCTTATTCATTCCAGCTGAACAGACATGTGGAGCAATGGTGCGGGGTGGGGGGATAGAGAAATGAACAGAGGACTTGTAGAGAACGAGAGGACGATAGAAATCTGACCTGACAGTGGAATCAGAGGAGCCGGTAACAATGACTCTCTCATCGTATTGCAGACATAGCACAGAACCCGTGTGCCCTGTCAGGATCTTCAAACACTCCAGAGTCTGCTTATCCCATATCTGAGGACAAACACACATATGACGTCTTTTCACAACTGCAAACATCAATTTCACAATCTCAAATTTGAACTTCTTCACTCGATAAGAGTCATTGCGCAAATGTTCCATTTCTAAATGGGATGCAACATAATATTGAACAATTGTAACAGCTAGTTTTGTATTAAAGCAGACAGTATAAATCTGAATTAAAATAAATTAAAATAAATGTATTTTATTCTAATTAGTTGGTTTAAATAGTTTTTTTTTTTTTTAACGGTTTAAAAGTTCTGTCAGGAAGAGGTTTACCATGGCTGTATTTACTGAAAAAAAAAAGAAAAAAAGAAAAGAAAAGATACTAATTTCTGAAGTGTTAAAATATAAAATAAGCTTGTGTTGTCCCTGTGTTGGCAAAGACAAGATTAAAAAAAATATAAAAATCAGATCTTTGAAAATATTTAACATCAAGTATTTCTTTAATAAACTCAGTTTCTACCATTTTAAAAGTATTTCCCATTTTTTGATAAATAATGATTTGGCTGTGCTTAGTTTTCACCTATAAAAAAAAAAAAGAACAAATTTTTACAGTACATTTACCACAACAATACATTGAGAGGCATTCAAACAATCACTAAAACTAAATATCAACATCAATAGTCATTCTCGCCTTAAAATGAGTCACTTGAATGAGTCACTTGAATCAGTACCCATTTCAACACACTTTTCTCTAGTTTCAGTATTATAACACTTGAACTGATTTCCTGAATTCAGAGCTCCTCTCCCTCCAACCAGTCACAAGATCACACGTTGCAAAATATGATTAAATGCATCTTCAGCATAATTCACAAGAATGCACCTGAGGTCAGATGTGGTTATAGATTAAATCACACCTGCGTGAGGACGCAATCAAACTGTGTGGTTTTTACCAGTAATGACTTCACAAACCCACAAGAGCTTCTCTAGAATTACAAAGTCAGTGTTTTCGTACCTTGATGGAATTGTCCCGTAGACCGCTGATGATTTTCTCATCATCGTACTGCAGGCAGTAAACACCTTTGCTGTTCTCCGACCTACACTGGATCCTCTGCAAGTTATGTCGGCCACACCTCCAATTCGCTTCAATGGTCTAGAAAAAAAAAAGAAAGCACTTTTTGTAAATATTTAGATGGTTTCATCAAATCAGGGTTAAAATGATCAAGCTATCACTTTAATTTTAGGAATGCCACAGTTCAAGTCCTTTTCACAACCTTGGTACCCACAGACAGGTCAATGCTTTAAACTGCTCCCTTGCATATTTGCATGAATGCTTTTGAATACTGCCAAAAGAATCCTTTTACAATTTGTTTTAGAGGCATGTTGTTTGAGCTGTTGAACGACAGCAATAAAAGATCAACGGTGTTTAAATAAAACAAATTAAATAAAAATAAATACTATAATAAATAAAATAAATATTCCCATATCCAATGGAAGTTGTCACTGAGCTTGCACAGGAGTTGCACTGAAGTAATATTATCATTACTTTTTATAAAGGGAGAGTTCTTTCATTGGTCTCTTTATGCAACTCCTATTATTTTCTGGTAGTTAAGTCGCTCATTTTGAATCAGTTTTTGTTTTGTTTTCATTCTTTCAACCACACACACTGCAAAGTTTCAGTGACAACTATATTAAAATGCAGGACTAAATCTCATATTGCAATGTTTGACCCTGTGTCAGCCATACTAAACATCAGTTTAGGAAAAAAAATTAAATAAAAAATGTATGGTGAGCTTCTGTCAGTGTTCACCTGCCAATTTTTTAATGGCATAAAAGCCTAAATTAAATCAACTCATCTGACGAAGTAATCCCATTTCTTTAGAACAATAGTTTTACTGATTTTTAAATGAACAGTGTGAAGATTTTAAAACAATGGCTTACAAGAGCTGACATTATAAATCATAATATACCCCTAAAATGGCAAGACAAAACAAATATTTGAGTAGCCCACCTCTATGTCCTGAATGATTTTTGGATAAAGAGAACGGTAGTACGAGTTCGGAGGAACTTCTGTTGTGCGATTCTTGAACAGGTATTTTTCCCTGTGAAGGAAACAGCAACACACATTTATCATAAATATGGCTTCATAATTCAAAGGCAAACAAAATAAATAAAATGTACAAGATAATCTAAACAGAGGACCCCAGAATGTCTGGACACATAATGACTCGCTGAAATATAATAAGGTTGTTCTTAAAGTTTATGTATAAATGAGTTTGTTTTTTTAGGGATGTAAACAGTGATATCAGCTTTGTGACTCACCACTGATGTCTCTCTGAAAGGCCTTTCCACAGCGGGTCGGTCCGAACCATCCTCTCAATCAGCTTCTTCCACAACATGCCTTCAGATATGACACGCTGCCATTCCTTACACACCAGCTCAGCCGAACACAAAGAGCGAGCATCCAGAAAGGACAAGATGTTCTCCGCTATATGATCCAGACCCTGAGCTGGAACACAAAGAGGGATTGTTTAAATCCAGAGATCTTAAAGAACAAAATGTGCAATAAAAGTGTGATTTGATCAAAACGGTTTAATACATTAACAACCCATTTTACTTTTGTAATATGGCTTATTTTAAAACAAACTTGCAGATTGCCAAAACAAAATTGCAAGGCTAATTTGTAAAATTGAATAGGTAAACTCTCTACCAAAAAAGGCCACTCAAAATAAGGAGTTCTATGTGTTACCTGGCAGTGCTGTAATGAAGTCCCTTTGGAGCATGGGTTTGAGGTAGGAGTTTATGTGGCCGTGTTGGTAATGGCACATGCGTGAGATCAGGTGTTCCACAAACTCCACCTGGTCGGCCTCAGACCACTGATCAAAGAGCTGGATGCACACGTCCTTCTCCTTCTCGTAATTTCCCTCTGACGGCCGCTTCCTAGAGCCCGTCAAGGGTCCATTACTCACCTGAGGACAGATAAAGGTAGACTGGGAGAATTGTATAGAGGGAAGGAAAAAAAAGAGGGGAAAAAGAACATATTAGAGAAGATTTGGAAAATGGGGAATGAAAACTATCATAGAATTGCAAGGCAGACGCAGGTGTTCTGCTACTAAAAGAAACAATTTTGGCCTGTTTACAGCAGGCAAAAGATGAATTTGTCAATTTGATTACATGGCAAGGGTCTATAGACAATTAGATGCAGGGACCTTTTCTGATGTTTTGATCTAATACTGCAACATAAGCTTGCCAATTTACACACTTGAAAGATGATGGAAAACAAAATAAAAGGTTGCAATTCTGCTCTGACAGCAATATAATCAAGACTTGCGCTTTTTACAGGTTTTCACTTTCAAAGCAAACTTATAATTTCAAAAGGCAAAGTTTAAAGTGTCAGGCTAGCAAGCCTCAATAACATGATATAATCATAATGATTGAAAATTAGTAATGTAATAGTAGGCAAGCTTTTAGTAGCATTGAAGCATTTACATTTTAAAAACAATCTTGTTGAATGCGTTTTTAACTACCTCTGGTAGTGGTCAAAATTCATCAACCACATTTTCAACTGTATTTAGAATTGTTTAGTTCAATGGCAAAGCAATACCAAGCTCATACAATTTCAGGCAAAACATTTTATAAAATGATTTAATTTCATGTTAAAGATTTAAGTCAGTATCTTCAGATATGTAAATTCAGATATGTTGAAGTGTGATTAAGAAAACCGTTCAAAAGATCAGAGAATATTTTTGAAATCAATTAATAATTTGATGCATTCAAATACAAGAATGCATTCGAATCTATCAAAAGTAACAGGTAAGGCATCTATAATGTTTTCCACTTCCAACCAAGGTTTTATTTTTATTGATTAAATTTTTTTTTTAAATCAATAAACAAAACAAAAAAATCCACAATATATTAAGCAGTGCAATGATTTTCAACTTTTAGAAAAGCTTGAGCACCAAATTACATATACATATATACACATATATATATATATATATATATATATATATATATTAAAAAAACTATTTCTAAATTATGCAACATAAGCTGAAAATTCAGCTTCACGTCACAGGTATTGTCAGTAGTGTACGTGTCCATATCTTTTCAGGCCCATAATAACTGCCTAGGACATTTAGAAGGAAACTCTAATCCTAAAAACGGATACAATAAAAGCCTCTTGAAATAGGCACATAAGTTTACCAAGCACATTTTAGGCAAAACAACCCCTTAGTCAACAGTACTTGAATAAGAAAAATCCTTCAGAGCACAGGGAGAGGCAACTCAAATGATCCTCATTGTTGTATTTGTTTGTTTTTTTAACAGACTATGACATTCAAACCTGAGGCACGACTCGTCCACCTCACCTTAATCAATGTTATCTTTGGAGAGCGGTCTGCAGTCTGCGGGTCCATGACAGAGGTGTTCTGCAGAGGAAAACAAACAAACATTATTTTAGAAATCAACAGTAATGTCTGTTTTAACACAAACATGCACCGCATGCATATGAATTGAAAGCACTCCTAAACATAAAAAGACTTTGATTATCTGCCCTCATATGTTCATAATCACACGACATTGTTTGTTGCAAAGCAGCTGAAAGGACCGAGCTCCAGCCTACGATCTTGTAAGTGCTGAATAATCGGACAGACTCTCCATCAGCATGCGGTGGAGATGTGGGATGGGGCAGGGCGTGTAGGCGTTTGGGTAACATGTAAATAGCTGTCCGATAGCCAAGGCCACCATTAGGATACGCTTACATCCCAAATACAGGCACGACCGAGATGATGCCATCCATATCTTCACTCTCGGCATCAACGACTCTGCACCTGCTTTAATCTGTAGTCACCATTCTGATTGGGAATATCAGCCGAACTCTACACTATTTTGGGAAAAAGCTCTCCGGACTAAATAAAGTGGTGTGACATCACAAATGTAATATTTTCAAAACCTGCCAAAAAATGCTGCTGTTATACAAATTGTGATTATTAAACAGCATTGATGAGACTTTAGCATTCAAGTTATTTATATTATATATTTATTCATTTTTCATGACTATTTAGTGTTTTTATCAATTATTTAAAAATATAAAATTAGCTGAAAATATTTTTTTAATCAAGTAACATTTTTGTGTGGGTTTTACTTTTTGGCAATAATAACATATGAATTAATGTTTACTTGCTTATTGTTTTTCCTACATTTTTGAATGATTTTTTTATTTATTTTTAATCTATTTGTTATTTTAGTACTTAAACTGTTGCCTTGGCAACTACATGAAATACCAATGCCATGAAATGCTTCCTAGTAACATTTTTAAATAGATTAAAATAATAACAAAATAACCCTTTACAAACTACAGCAAAATCTCTCTGGGCAAAATCAAGGGTGATACTGAAGCAAGATTTTAGTGACAATGAGAAAGTATGACTTAGTTTCAGTTAACAATTATAACCATATCTGACTAATGCCAACTCCAGGGATGACAAATCCATTTCAAGTCATCTTTCTAGGTCAGCAGAGCAAGACGTTTCCGATTCATTATGAGTTCACAGCAGTCTACACACACACACACACAACTGTACATGGCTTGTTATCTTCAAGAAAAAGCCATTTATCCATCTTCCTCAAGCTTCACAATTCAAGTGGACAAACTCAAGAGCATTCACTCCTACCCTTTTCACTGTATCCATGGAAACAAGAATCAAATCCACTTTGCAATACTGATTCTATAATGTTATTGTATTGACTAGCACAGATATTAATTTAGAAACAGCTTTACTAATAAAGAGCACATTTAAGGATTTAAAAGTGCTATTTAAATGTATATGACCAGAATAGGTATTTTATCTTAAGTTCGTCATAGGACAACCCACAAAAATCACATATGACTGATTGCATGAATTGAAAATTGAGTATTATACAAAAACCTTTAGTAAGAATGATAGTGTAAAGTTTAGTGCATCCAAGTTATGATGAAGTGACAAATGGCTCAGAGAATGATTAAAAACTAATTTCGAGAAACACTAAATTTAAAATATTACAAAAGAAATGTACAAACAAATTTATATATGGGTTAAAAAAAAAAGAAAAAAAGAAAAATAGAAAAGCACTTAATTGTATTTTGGATGTTTTCTTAGAATTTGATCAAAAAGTCTATGAAATAGGAAAATAAAGTGTTTTAGCATGTAGGGTTTGTAATTAGTTAATAATTACTGTAATAAATGTATCTTTCAACTGAAAAAGAAAAGGAATCTTTACATTCTTTGATAATTTAATTAGTTACTTACAACAAACTTGCCTTAGATACTGTAAATACAACAATTCATAGAAGCAACTGAACATGCTTAAACACTGACTTGTCAGAAATTAAAAACAAAATGGCATGTTTAAAATGTCACTACTTTGATACGTTTAGTGTTTAGTGATAAATGAGGTCTAACTTTTCTTTAGTAGTAAATTTAACAGCTAAAAGGCCCTTTTGCCTAGCATTTAAATAAATCTCAACTTGGACAATAGAAATTAAACTTTTATTTATAGAGATTTTATGCAGTCAAGTAATCAAATTAATTAAAGTAATTAAGTTACTTTCGGAGTAATTTTAAATGTAATTAGTAATCAGGAATCATATTTTTTTAAAAGAAACTTATTTCAATATAGCAAGTGTCTCACCTTAAATTGTAATAATACAAACTTAGGAATTAAATAACAGTTAAAATATTATATTAAAAACGCTATTGTATTAAGTAACTATCGCATGAAGTCTAAACAAAGTTAAACTCTTTATTTATTCAATATTGTTATTAGTTTGCGAATGCTAATGGGTTGATGTGGTTAGCCACCTAGCTGCTTGCAATGATTCTTTTTTTCTCACCATCAATGAAGGTCTGCATTTCACTAAAAAAAGATGTTTGGTTACTAAAATACGTGATTACTTGTTTTCAAGCACTTCTCGAGCAACAAACCACAATGTTTGTATAGTCGCTCATCGTTTAGCACAGAAACGTCATTAGAAATTGACAGCACGAGCGGTTACTTCCTATTACGCAGCTTTAAACACCAGTCAAAATGTGTCGTGAGAAGTAAAAAGACGCTCATTTCGTATACACGAAATTGTAATTTTAAGTCAAGCTAAGAGTTATGGGAGTTTTTACTAACCACAACTCGTCTCGGCTCCCAAAATTCGGGCAGGATTTGAGTGGCGCAGAGACGCCGCAGTAGAGCTCCAGTCGCCGGCTAAAGTCGATGAGACTCGGACTCAACCACGATGCCGCGGCAGCTTCCCTCTTTCCGCCGCCTCCGCTTCTAGCTCGAAAAATAGCCTCAACCCCCACCGACAACTGCTCGCCCTGTCTACTCGCCTCAGCTGTTTTATCAAGAGGGAGACACGGGAAAGAGAAGTGAAAACGACCAGGGGAAGCAGCGATACACAGTAGGGCCCTCCCTGTCAGCCGAGCCAGCCATTTCCCTCTCCTCACCCCTCCTTCCCCCACAACCGATCCCTACCCACTCCACAAGCTGCCTATATTCAACCTCGTTGCGTTTATAACCTGTCGCGTGTATTGTAAATCTCTAAAGTGCTGAGAAGCCACTGGAAAATGTTGTTGAAAGCGCCCGCGAACACTCACCATCTGCTCTAAGGTTTTGTCCTCCATCTCCGTCTCCATGTTTGTTCCCCGAAACTCGCAGTGAAAATGGAAACCCCGCCCTGCGACACAAACGCGTCACGAAAGAAGGCGGAGGGAGTCCGCCTTGAGTCGAAACACCCGATTGGCCGTCTAATAACCAAACGTGACCAAATGGGCGTTGTCCGCGTTGTGATTGGGTCATTTCTGCTGCTAAGGTACAAAGCGAGTACAGACGCGCTACGTCATAATGTATGTGGGATATAATTTGTAAGAACATCTGTGGTTGGTCGGCAAATGACAAAAAGGGTTTTGTGCATGTTGTAAAACGAACAGGGATTGGGCGCTGTCTGGTGCTAGGGCAAAGAATGGGGTTATCCCCAATGATTCACATATATTGTGAGGAATATTCTTGGACGTTTGCTGGTGACAATGGTGCCAGCAGCCAAATAATAATTTTTACATATTTAAATTATGTGTATGCATTTAAAATGAATAAAAGCATTAGTGTCAAACAGTCAACTTTGCGTTCCTGTTGAATTACTAAAGGAATAATTCACCTCAAAAGTTAGTTACTTGTTTCAAGCACAGGCTTGAAACAAGTGGAGTGAAATGTAAAGAATTAAAATTTACTTCAACTTCCAAGAATTGAGTCTTTCCAAGCTTTAAACCCATAAAACTCAGAATAAAACAGCTTTGCAAAATAAACAAGCTAGGAGTGCAATTTGCAAACAATGAGAACGTTTAATGTCTGTGTCCAGATGTAACAAATGATTTTATACAAAATAGTGATGGATCAAAGAAAATGAGAAAATATACAACATAATATTTGCTAAAATATCGTGGGCCCACATTGATTCTTTTTTTTTTAAACTTTTTCATTATTTGGTTATATTTTTCTTAGTTGGCATCAGATCACCCAATCATGCCACAATTGTTAAAGGCCCAGAGTATCACTGATTTGCGGCTTGTCTTTCTAAAAAACAATCTGCTGTTAAAATATAACTGGACAAAAATGTAAAGAAATTAGAGGCTTGTAAGTCTGTGGTGGGTCACAGGCTCGGGAAGTGACTTCTAAGAGGGAATTAAACAGCCGAACTGACGTTTACTCACTCAAACATCACAGTTAACACAGTAACCCCCCCCCCCCACCCCACGGTCCAAATGGACATTCCCATGCATGTGTTCTGCTGGCAAAGCCATTGTATAACCAAATGAGTGCTGAAGGCTCGAGCTAAAAGATTTTTATGTTCGGAAACAGCAGGAGGCTGAAGTTACGGTCCAGATGCTGGTACAACTGTGCTGTCACATCTCACAAACTGCAAAATTCAGGCACTCATATATAGTTTATTTCGAGAAGTAGCATCTCCTGGAAGCTGAGGAAAAAAACAAGTGAGGGCAATGTACTGTGAAAGATGGTTCTCGGTCTTCATGGAGAGATGGGTCCAGTTACTATATGGTCCGTTTGAAAGCAAGAAACGCCTCAAAGTGGGCACAATGCGATGGGAGGAGCAGGGTGTACCGCTGGCTCAGAGTGCATCACCACCACCACCACCACACTGGTTTACAGCAGAAAACAAGGCAACAAATCAGGTGTGGGCTAACCAGGGAATTAGAACGCAGGCCTGGCAATGGGCTTGAGGTGGCTAGGTAAGCAGTATAGATCTAATCGTTTGCTACTGCTTTCTTCATACACTGAATAAGAGAAAATATAATACATTTGAATAAAATACAACAGCAGCAGATGCCATTATAAAAGGAGAGGCAAAGGAAGAAAGGAGTGAGATTAGAAGGGAAGAAAAAAGTAGATCTGAAAGCCTAGAGTGTTTTCGTGAAGAGCTGAGGCAGGACAGGCAGACGGGCCACGGCCATGCTTGTTGCGATGACCCAGTAATTAGTGGAAAGGAGAAAACTCAGTCTCTTCCAGTCCAGAGATGGAGTCGCTGTATTCTAAAGCCAGGGACACGCAGACCATCCGCCATTTTCTCATCATTCTCCCTCCTGCTGATTCGATCTCCTTCGCTCCCCTGCCGTTTGCGGGGTAGGTGAAGGGGGGAAAAATCTTATATTTGAATTTTGTGTCAGTCCCGACTACCTAGTAGTCATCTAAATCAAAGAACTCATCATCGTCTCCCTGGTACTCCATGCCTTGGAAATCTACCCGGTACCTCAAGATTCCACCGATGCCTCCAAAGCCTTTCACAAACTGTGAGCCCTCCTGGCTTTTGTCTGTAACAATTTCCAGCGTGGCCCCAAACTTCTTGTAGTTATTGGCAAACCACTCAAGCAGCGGCATGCTCTCGATCAGCTCATGCTCCTGACCAGTCTCCTTGTCAGTGAAATGAGACTTGTCCTTCTCCTGTTCAGGTGTCAGATAGAGGATCTTTTCATCATTTTCCGGTGTTGTATTCTCTCCATGACAGCGTAGGACATAACGCATAGTGTCCAGGTTCTCGTAAACTATAAGGATCTCCACTGCACCCATCTCCAGCGCTTTGAGTGTGTCTTCAACTCCAAAACAATACTTCCCTGTGTCCTGACTGATCTCATCGAAATATCGACCTATTAGTTTCTTTTCTTGGATGAACTTGACATTGGACAGCACTTCTGCCGAGAGCTCGATGGCCTGGTTGAAACCGTTCTCTCCGCCATACGATATGTCAACCAGCTTCAGAACCTTCGCTTGTAACCTCGGATCAAACATGTCTGACTGGCTGAGCTCCGTCTTGAAGTCGGCCGACCCAGCAAGAACCAGTCCTGCCACGTTGACCTTGTCATTGGACACGAAGAGTTGCACAGCCGTCTCTGCTACCTTACGCACATAGTTATGTCTCTTCTCCATTCTCAAACGAGCAAAACGAAGAGCGGACTGTCCTCCTCTACCTGTACAATTTAGGCAAAACAAGAGTACATTTAAGACCCCATAAAAAACCAAAAGAAGCCTCAGCAATCGGTTTGATGACTTGTTTACCATGTTTTTTGGGCAGGTCCACAGTGAATTTGTGCAGCACCTCCCTTGTGTTGCCTTGTAAAGTCCCGAACAGGGCACCACTACCATCAATCACAATGAAGCCAAATTTGCTGTCGTCTGACAGGAGAGCTGTTAGAGCCTGTGGACACATAAATTAGGCATTACAAATAAAATAATGCCGTGTTAACAGGCATTATCTCTTCATCTCTACAGTTTTGATAATTAAATATTTTGCTTTAGGGTTTGTTAGGTTTAACCTTTAACTTAAGTATGACGCCAGTCAAAAAAAAAGTCAGTCTTTGATTGATTCAAACAATTGTTCAAAATGTATGATTTAAGAAAATCAAAATAAGCAAATGACTTGTTTTTAAAGTACGTGTGGTATGAGTATTATAAGCATTTACAAAACTTTTATTTTGTTGCTTTTTATACACTGATGTTCACAAAATAATCTTTTGAGCTATTTTTCATTGAAAAAAACTAAACAAAACAGTAAATCACTTTTAGCCAGGAAAATGCAATATTGCTTGATTCATTTTGCTTACCCATGTCACATGTCTCAACACCCACACAATGATATATATTTTTTTCATAACCTGAATTTTAACTGCATGGTAATATGCTTCATCATGCAGCGAACATTTTTAGGTCTCAAGTGGCTAGTCAGCTTGCACAGTTAAAACCTCTATTATGATATTACCCACAAATGTCACACCACAAGTCAAAGTATTTCAATGTTTTAACAAGAGAGACAGAGAAACAGATCTTACCTCAGTATGGAACTTGTTGTCACATAAATACAAAGACGTGTTGATGGGTTTAAATGGCTCAAAATCGATGTTAACTTTCTTTTCTTTGCCTTCCTCTGTCACTATGGTGCCACAATACACCACCAGGCCATTAGGAGGCACTGCGAGATAAACAGTAGACTTCAGTATCGGAACAAACCACACCAAATGAAGAGATTAGATAGGGCGGAAAGCTCAATCATATCCACCCATACACAATATCTGTATGAACTTGCCAGTTTCACCATTTAAACAGCACCATTATGAAAAGGGTAAACACAGAAAGTGCAATAATCTGAGAAGCGGAATGGATTTGAAACAACTGTAAATGGAAGTAAAGCCATGTGCTTACCTTTGTTGTAGAGTTTGAGTCTCTGCTGTACTGATGTAATGGCTCCCAGTACAGACAGTCTGTTGACTCTGCTCTTGATGTTCGAAGCGGTGCCGAATTCATCGGCCAACATCTTCGCAACACGCGAGATCTGATCCTTGGGTGGGATGATGAGGGAGATCATACTGGTGCCATTGCTGAGGAGGAGAATACAACATGTTTTAAGGGCAGCTATTATAAGAGCAGTTAAAAAAAAAAAAGTAGGAAAGGTTGAAGTTGATGTTTCATTTTTATTTAAATTAGAAATGTTCGACTTCACTAAACAGCCTTTAAAAAATAAATAAATAATTAAATATGACAATACAAATGTGTTTGGACTTCAGAAGTAATCTAACATTAAACTCATTTTCAAACAGATTTCTGTGATTGCAAGCTGTTAATCACCCATTACCCTTTATTGTCAGTAATCCATGATCATTCAAATTTCTGTATTATATGCTGACTTTTTCAAGTACCTTTTCTTAATTTTAATATTTTCAGGCTTTTCTACTACACAGAACACTTAAATTAAATGTGTTTATTGTTATATGCTATTACATAGCAGATACATTAAATATTTAATTTAAAAGCACAATAGACTAAAAACAAACTTATCCCAAATACAAATTATTAATAACTAAATAAATACAACCTTATAAAAGACTATAAATGTACATTCAGGGGGAAAAAATACATTTTGGGGGGTTCAAAATTATAATGCAAATTACACAAAACAATCTAAACTGTATTAACTGGATAGTTCACCGCTGAACTGTTTCAAACAATTTAAAGTCAGGCTGCCATAATGCCTAGCATTCACTTTAATTGTTAAGAAAAAAAAGCTAGAGAACAAAAGAAATGGCGAGTGGTGCTGATATGACTAGAACGTGTTTATAATTTATATTCTTAATTATGAATTAAGTCAGGGATGTAGTTGAACAAGGTGATGGCAATAAAAAAAATTATTTACATATTGTTGGGAGTTAGCCGGCTTCAAGCTTTCAGGGAGACTGGTTTTATACGCCATGAGACATTGACACAGTCCTCAAATACAGCAATATTAGCACAACGCGACATTAATAAATAAAACGATTATTTAAATTACGTAGAAACAGCATGTTTAGTTTACTAATGTACGGTTTTTGCTGTACACCAAACGTCACCTCCACCACCGACCCATTTTAAGGCGTCATCCTCATGGCGCGTCACATTTCAAACGACACCACATTCAAACTTCATTGCTGTTCATTTACCAACAAACAATCCTTTCGAAATAAAGAGCTATTCAGCGCACGATCTTGTTTTTCGTCTACCATGCTGCTCTTCAACAGCTGTTAGCAAGGCGGTTAGCATGTGGTTCCCTCAAAGAACGATTCAAATCGCGCATCAGAGGTGCTACTGTTTGTCATTCAACACCTGTGTACCAACATACAGTATCTGAGAGAACCAGCCTCACCCTCTGGCCGCCTCGAGGCTTTTGATCAACTTCTTAATCTTCCAAATTTCCACGTTCCTGTCCGCTGCGCTGGGGTCGTCCGCCATCTTCCTCGCGCTGTCTGGACCTGCTGAAAAAGAGAAGCCAACTTTAGCTAGCTAGCGCGAAGTGCAGGAATTATCGGCTATTTTAATGGCGGATAATTTACAATATAAGTCTGAAAAAGAAAGAGAAGATTCGAATAAATTGTTACTTGATTAAAACGTGGTTTATTGAGAGCGGAAGGAAAAAAAGAGCGACTAAAGTTTGATTAGCTAACCGGCTAATGCAGCCGTGCGCGCGGGCCTCTCGCATCCCTGCCACGCGCCGCTCGCGCGAAACCACCCTTTCACAATTATTAATTTTTTTTAACACGTGGTAAATTCCTCGAAGAGGTTTCATCGTCATCTATTGTTGAATTACACTTACAGACTAGATTGATCCGCTCCGCCGTGCCCGTACGGCAGTAGTTTGTGGTCCAGAGCTCGCTCGCCGCCGCTGCTTCTCAGTGACGTGATACAGTGATCGTTAGCAGCCGGTTTGTTCTTGCTGCGCGTGGTGCTTCGGTGGAGCCTCACGTGGGGGAAAAGCACAAATTCCATTTAGTATCACTTCCTGAAAATGCCGCGCGCTGGGGGTGTATTTGGAGAAGCCTGATTGGAGGATTTTGCTGTCAAACCAAAAGGGCGGGACAATCAGTTCTAGATCTCAACCGATCACAGACCGGCTCATTTCATATTCCAGCCTTTTCATTTTTTGTTTGCATTGTTTTCATTTATTCCTCACCATTCTCACTTTTCTTCCTGTATTACTGTAATGCATGTGGCAGTTTAATTTTAAAAAGACCTTTTCAAATAACTGAATTATATGTGTATATATAATTGTACATATTTTATATATTATACAAGTAAATATAATTTCACAAATACAGTTTGTAGATAAAAATATAATTATTGTATAAAAAATATAAAAGTAAATAGTATTGGTCTTTAATGTAGATAGGTCATTGGGTGTTTTATTTACTTTGCTCTTAGCAATCATTACAATGTAATCAATATTGTCAAATTATTGTCATGTAATAATATATACAGATATGGGGATTTATGAAATGTTAATATTTGTTTAATTCTATAAAGGTATGAGAAAATTACATTTAAAATAATAATAATAATAATTTACCTCAGTGGTTCGAGCCTCGGCTGGGTCAGTTGGCATTTCTGTGTGGAGTTTGCATGTTCTCCCCGTGTTGGCGTGGGTTTCCTCCGGGTGCTCTGGTTTCCCCCACAAGTCCAAAGACATGCGGTACAGGTGAATTGGGTAAGCTAAATTGTACGTAGTGTGTGTGTGAATGTGTGTTGATGTTTCCCAGTGATGGGTTGCAGCTGGAAGGGCATCCGCTGCATAAAAACATATGCTGGATAAGTTGGCGGTTCATTCTGCTGTGGCGACCCCAGATTAATAAAGGGACTAAGCCGAAATGAAAATGAATGAATTAATGAATTTACCTCAGTACACTAATCATTTACCTCAGTACACTATTGCAAATGCCCTGGGTTTTGATATTGTCATAGAAATGTATTCATCTGATTTTGAGTACATGACCAGCTCTGGGTTAAAAATAATGAATTTTAATAATGTAAATTAATTACAGTATGCAATTAATTAAATCTGAGATCATGTCTTTCCCGTCAAAGAAAGTCTTCTCATGTGGAAGAATGAACATTTTCTTATGGTATGTTTTCCTGCAATTTTGGGAAGTGTTTCAGTGTGCGATGTTTTACTCAGAGCTGTTCATGCATCCTCAAACTTGGAATTGTTGTTATCTGTAATAAAACCAGTCTGTAGCAGTCAAATACAATAAGTCATGAAGCACTTATTCATTCATTTTCCTTCAGCTTAATCCCTTATTTATCGGGGTCGTTATGGCAGAATGAACCGCCAATTATTCCAGCATATGTTTTATGCAGCAGATGCCCTTCCAGCTGCAACTCATAACTGGGAAACACCCACACACTCATACACTATGGCCAACTTTGTTAACCCAATTCATCTATAGCGCATGTATTTGGACTGTGGGGGAAACCGGAGCACTCGCAAACACGGGTAGAACATGCAAAATGTCTCCTGGCCCAGCCCGGGATTCAAACCAGCAACCTTCTTGCTGTGTGGCACCAGTGGTAACCACTAAGCCACCGTGCCACCTCAGAAAAACACTTTCATTAATTTCCTTGGGCTTAGTCACTTTATTCATCAGAGGTTGCCACAGCGGAATGAACTGCCAACTTATCCAGCATATGCCCTTCCAGCTGCAACCCAGTACTGTAAAAAAGCCATACACACTCATTCACAGACATACACTACGGCCATTTTAGTTTATTCAATTCACTTATACCGCATGTCTTTGGACTGTGGGGGAAACCGGAGCACCCGGAGGAAACCCACACAAAGATGAGAAGTACATGCAAACTCCACACAGCTGGCCAACTAACCCAGCCGGGACTCGAACCAGCAACCTTCTTGCTGTTAGACGACAGTGCTACCCACTGAGCCACCGTGTCACCCCCGTCAAGAAGCACTATATAGTTGTAATTGTATATAGTTGTTATAAGTTGAACATATGAATGCTTTTTACTAAGCAGAATCTCCCAAGTAACATAATTCCAATGTATGTGTGTAAGGAAATATATTGTGTTAAAATAATTGACACAGCATGTTTTCCAGTCTCTGTTTTTATTAAAATTCCATCACATGAGGCACTAGAAACATTCTATTGCTGTTAACCATCACTCTCAGGGACATTGTTTTTCTGATGGAAAGGTGGAATGTTCATCAGAAAGGTAACAAACAAACACTTATATTTTGGCTAAACATTTTTGTTTTAAAAAGCAATTATATTAGATGTCACTATATTAAAAATTTTGCACAGCTTGTACCTTATTGCTTAAGTACAACCAATAACCATCACATATATTTTACATGAAGAAAACCATGACTGCAAGTAAAGGATTAGATCACCAAAACGTTTAATTCTGTTATCAACTACTCACCCTTATGTGGTTTCAATCCCCTGAGAACTTCATTCAAGTTTGGAATACAAATGAAAATATTTTAGATGAAATCCAGGAGATCTCCGACCCTCCATAGACCTCAACAAACAGTTCCAAAAACATTCAGAATAGGGATGCACCGAATTTTAGTTTTTCAGCCAAAAGAAAAAAACAAACAAACAAAAAAAACCCGGCAGAAATTATGAGCCAAAACCCCCAAAAAACAATGACCCCTCTGGACTCTGCTGTCAATAAAACTTGGTTGCTTTTTGAAGTCATTATAATCTAAGTTATTGAGTCAAATAAAAAAAATGCTTTTAAAACTGTATCATTTAATCAAATAATATAATAAATTACAAAGCATTTTTGGCTTAAGTTTTTGGCTAAGTGCATCCTCAATTTTCAGTCCAGAGTTTTCATTTCAGTGCATCCCTAGTTCAAAGTAAAGAAAAGGAAAAAAAATATTGTCGAAACATTTTCATGTCACTTCAGTGGTTAAACTGTAATCATACGAACACTTTTGTGTGCCAAAAATACAGTAAATGTGAATTTGTTTTTGAGCGTGTCTTCTCTTCTGCATTTCTCACAGGGTGTGCACTTTACTATGGGTAATACAACGCATTGCCATTTGAGTCAGCAATGCAACACGCAAACATCGTATTACCTGTAGTAAATGCACACGTAAATCTGATAGTCTAAATCTGTTTTTACAGTTTTTGGTGCACAAAAGTGTTCTTGGAGCTTTGTATGATCCCAGTTGAACCAGTCTTATGGAATATTTTGACAATGTTAAATGCCTCGGGACCATTGCTGACTATGGAGTATGAGAGAGCTCTTGGATTTCATCTAAAATATCTTAATTTGGGTTACAAAGTTGAACAAATGTCTCAGGGGATTGGAACAACATGGGACTGAGTAATAAATAACAGAAATATACTTTTTTGGGGAAAAATATTAGGAACCTTTTTCATTGTGACATTACACATTTGGAGGAAAAATGTGCTTAAAGAGCCCCTACTATGGGTTTTTGAAAATGACCTTCCATGCAGTGTGTAACACAGCTCAAAGTGAATGAAAACATCCAGCTTAGGTTTAAATCTGAAAGTGCACCGTGTTTAAAACTATTGATTCTTTAACGAAATAGTCGACTCAGAGTCAAATAAATGAATCGAGTTGAGTTCGGATCTTTTGCTTGAACGTGTTGACGACGCTACGGTACATCACCAAATATGTAGTTCCAGATCCGTTAAAAATATGAACGCGCTTTCCCTTCAGACACTAGGGGAGCACGGGGATCACGGGACTGATCATGACACGAAGATGACGATCACTGACAGATGGAGATTCGACTGCGGGGAATAAAGGGTTAAAGAACATTTTCACAACAACACCACAGTATAGCCAACCAAGTGTTGTGTTTGCTCCTGTTTTTTTCTGATTTTTGATACAATAACCTATGCTGCAACGTGGGATTTGTCGGGCGTTTGCTATTAAAAGGAAGGAGCAGCAGAAGCTATTATGTATGGGACTTTGTCAGACTTTGACAGGGACTTTGTCAGTAACTGTTACAGTTCATATAGACCAGTTTCTTCTTCCTCCAGATCATAACATGTAAGTGTAATTACAATTGTTGCCTTGTTTTGTGTAGTTTGCAAAATATATGTTTAATTGTGTGTTATAAGTTGTAATTGCCCCGCTCCGCTTGTAATCACTTATCCATTATAGATCAGTGCCTGTACTGTATCTTTCAGGTTAAATCTGTATGGGGCTACTAACATATTGTGTCCAAAGTCACGCTGAAAACGCGAGGCATGCTTCTTCCTTTACCGATTTAAATACGTTTGTGAGCTCGCAATCTTCTGCTGTTTGCCTTTACTATGGCCAACCGTCAGCTGTTCCTACACATGTGGTCAATTTTCAAAATAGTTCAACTTTTGCCACTGTGTGGATTAATACTGAATGTATGTCATTGTTATTATTGGGGTTACCGTTAAGAGTAGAGTAATATGCTGGTTTAACTGCATTGCTTTATTCATTCCTGCATTGGGCTCTCTCTGCTACCAATCACAACAGACTGGGTCATTTGTCCAATCAGCACAGATTAGCTTTGCGCTAAGGAGGGGTTTGGGAACAAATGAATCACTAAACGAATCATGGGAGTCAATGGGATAATTAGGTAAAAATAAATGCATATTATAAGACAATGAAAGTGTTTTTTGACCTTGCATGCATATCAGACTGTTGTTGGAGACCCCCAAAACCTTTTATAATGCAAAATAGGGGCTCTTTAACTGAATAAAATTAGGTTTACACAAGGATATAAGTTTGCTGTTAATCTACTCGGACCATCATATTAATAGTTTTGTCTAAATATGTATATATGTATATTTTAGACTCTCAAAGAGCTGGTAGATGTTAATGTTTGTATCAATCAAGAAGCGTAAAATCTTCAATGTTTTACTGAATCTTGAATGGAATGAGGGCTAGTAAATTAACAGCCTTTTTTTAAGTAAAGTGTATCTTTGGCAACCTTTAAAATTGCTTTATCTTCTTTAGGCCAAATATACCATTTTACCTATCTTAGGGTGAAATATGACATTCATTTTGACATATTTTGGGGGATTTAAGGATATATATTGTTCTTATTTGTACATTGCAATGCTGTACTTTTCATACATAATTTAAATATAGAAAGCATAAAAATGTTATTGCATTTTTGTCTAGGTCTTTGAGCTCCCCTTGCATGTTTTAGATTGTTATTCAACAGACATTTATTTAAAACATAATCTCATTAGTCCAACCTTCTAAACCATAATGTGCAGTGCTGGGACTCCAGGACTATCATAATATTTAATACTAACACACTTAGTTCTGCTGTTTTTGTCTTTATAATATACGTTCTGAGGAAACAGTCTTCTGAATTTATTGGTATTATTATATAACATTGCATTTTTTTTCCTGAGTTTGCGCTATAATTACTTCATTAAATTGCACCCTACACTCAAATGGCAACCACAAATCATACCTATTTCACAAACCGGTGTCTTGAGAATATAAAGAGACTTAAAGTTTGTATCTAAACTAAATATTTCCGAATTTAATAAGCTCTAGGACAGTTTCCGCTTTACTTGCAGTTCATTTGTCATGGTCTCTTGTTTCCTTTGCTGAGTTTGTCTCCAAGCTCCTGGATCAGTTCAGCCAGCTCTTCTGTGGCCTGGGATTTTTCCTCCAGGAGCTCATAACGCAGGCTGGAAATGTCCTGCTTGATTTCCTTCAACTCACCTGAAGAAAACAGGCACATGAAAACAACAGTTTGGTCTGTTTCAATAAAAATGCATCCTCCAAACAGAGTTGTTTTTATTTTATTGTTTTATTTTATTATTTTTATTAAGTGTTTTTTTTTTAACATTTAATAGCTTGACACTTTTTCAACTCAATTTTTGCACAATGCTATTTAGAATCATATTGTCCAGAAGATTGTTTCATAAAAATAAAGTTCTAAAAATGGTTTGTGATGTATAAAGTTAACATCAAAAGTAGGCTGAAAGAATAATACCATTAGAATTACTTTCACAACTATTTTATTTCCAGCAGAGGAATAATAAAAATAATCAACCAATGAGAATCCACCCTGCCTGAAAGAGCTTGAACATTAAAGTAGAAGACAATAAAACTGCAGTGGACAATAATACTAAGCAATGTTATTGTGCACTAGTGTGGATATTTATTGTTATGGTTTTTATTGTTATAGTTATTCAAGTTATCATTATGGTAAATTGGCTGTAAAAAAATCTTTCGACACTGACCTTGGTTCACATTTTATTTTTTAAGACAAAGCAGCCTGATCTCACATGGAAATGTAACTATTTTACATTTTGTCAGTTTAGTGGCTAATTTGTATGAAATCCAGTTCAGTTCAGTTCAGTTCAGTTGTACAAAAATACATGATTTTTAAAAGGAGGCATGGAAACAAACCCCACCCCTAAACTCAACCATCATTGTGGGGTTAGCAAATCATACTAAAATGTATGAATGAGATTGTACAAATTCATACAAATTAGCCACTAAATCAAAAAGTTGCGAATTGTTGTGAGATAGCGTTGGACAAAACCTGTCAAAACAAAAAATGCTTTTAATATTTATTTATTAATTTTCTTTTCAGCTTAGTCCCTTTATTAATCAGGGGTCGCCTGATCCGCCACGTTTTACACAGTGGATGCCCTTCCAGCTGCAACCCAACACCCATACAGTCTCATTCACACACATACAATGCGGATATTTTAGCTTACCCAATTTACCTATAGCGCATGTCTTTGGACTGTGGGGAAGCCGGAGCACCCGGAGGAAACCCACGTGAACACAGGGGAGAACATGTAAACTCCACACAGAAATCCCAACCTACCCAGCCGAGGCTCGAACCAGCGACCTACTTGCTGTTAGGCAACAGAGCTACCCACTGTGCCGTGCCTTTTAATATTTATATTTGCTAAATGTTTTGTTCTAACCTAAATATGCACACTGTATATGTGTGTATATATGAGTTTTTTTGTAATGAGATACCTAAGAAAAATGTGTAAAGGAATCAAAACAGCACCAGGGATTCCTGTCACACACCTAAACTAAGATCTATAGCAAACAAGTAGGTTTCTAATGCCTGTTTTGAACTATAGTAAGCAACATCACGACTTCGAAGAATAATAACAGGTATGCTTGAGCATTGTGTCGATTGGTCACATATTAAAATGTGTCCAGTTTCTTCAAATCTTTTCACAACTCTTGATCCACTTGCTTGGTACGAATCAATGTTAGCATTGTTTCCACATAATCAAAAGAACATTTACTTACAGAATATTTATAATCGAGTTTAATTTAGTGTGAACACAACAGATCACACAAATTTCATAGAAATTAGCCACTGAATATATTAAAATTGTAAAATATCTACTACAAATTGCCACAAGATGGTGTTGGATAAATCTTACCTTCATTGATCTCATTACTTTCACTGTCAATTTGGGCTTTCAGCACATACCGCTTGATGAGTCGCTTCATGAGTTTCTACAACAATAAAAAGATTGAGAATACGATTTTAATTTAAAACTGCAAAATCCTGTAGAGAAGTGTCTCAGGATCAAAATTCAATCATTACCTGATATCGTGTAGGGTGTTTGATGGGATTTCTAACCGTGAATCCCTCTTGCGAATGGTAAGGTCGAAATCGATAAAGCTGTAAAGATATCAAAATTAAGGATGGCCATTTGTTGATTTGAACAGTTAGAAAGCCCACGCTGATCTCTGACCTTAGAGCGAGAATTGGCCATTCCCATGTCCTGCTGGCTGCTGTTGCTGCGGACCCTGGCCTTGCATAAACTCACTAGGCATGCTTTGGTGCGCTGAGCCATGTAATAGAAGGATTTGGGGCTGGGTATTAGATTAAAGGGGGGTGGAAGAGTGCTGCCTTCATCAAAATACGAGAGCCAGAGCTTTGCACGAGCAAACTTCCATTCCACATCAGCATCCTCCTGTGCTCACACACAAACAAACACCACTGTGTCAATAACAGCAACATATTTTCATTTATTATTGTAAAAGTGCAAGGTCTCACCTCAATTTCCTGGTATGAGTGGTTAATCATGGCTATGAGCATGTTAAGAAGGACCACCACCATTGTAACATTATAGACCCCATAGAGAACATAACCAATGTTCTCAATGAACTTATGATCGTACTTCAAGACCACTGAGATCACCTCAGATAAACCAAAGATCGACCAGAACAGCGTTTTAAAGCTTTCCTCTACCCTGCAACAGACATTCAAAACGATAATAAAACATTCACAAATAGTTCTTCACATAAAAATGTTTACCAATGCCCTCCTTTCAGCAGTGAAAAACACTTAAGGAAAAAATTCATAATGTAGAACTAACAAATTTGAACCATGGTTTTATTATGGTATAAGTGTAAACTACGTTTTTGGCACATTGATTACCATGTACAAATATTTGCTTCATTTGAAATAATACCATGGTTCATTTTGTGAGTGTTTTCAATTGCAAATGTGAGCAAATTACATTTAAAATACCTATTTTCTGTGAATCTTAAAAAACAACTAGATAAAGTTTGTTAAAGCAAACTTTGCTTGAGAAGGCCTTGCCTCAATGTTTGAAACAGCTTGTAAGCTATAAGTTTGGACTCAGGGTAAGGTGGAAATAAATAGGCCAAAGAAAAGAGATAAAATTAAAAAGAAAAGAAGAAAGGAAGATTTAGCACATTTCTAGCATGTTTTAACATTATTAAACATGTTTAGTATTTTGCTAGCACTAGCATGCTAACATGAATGGTCATCTAGCCTATAGCAATCTGTTAGCATGTTCTAACGCACATGCAAATATGTATCTTGGTTAGCACTAACATGAATGAGCACGCTGCTAGAGTGTTTCTGGCATATTTAACATGTAGCTAACACAAATTACCATTAATGAAACTATACTAGAATGTCTTAGCCTTTTTTCTGTTTTAGAATATGGCTAACATGTTTTAACATGTTGCTGGCATGTTTTAGCAGACTGGCTTTCCTAGTGATAGAAAAGATAGCTAGAGACTTCATAAGAATTCAATGTTTGAATTGAGGTGAAGTTGATTTTATATTTGTACATTTGTTCAGTGCCAACCTGCGACACAGTTGATATGATGGTTTACTATGGTACTTTGAATATTATGTGAGAATTCAAATGTAAATATGGCTTGAAAATAACATTTACACTATTTAATTGGCTGTGAACATTGTTGTACTTTGATAGTCATTGGTTAATTACATGATTTCACTATGTAGTATTTACAAACACTACTTTTCTGGAATTATACTAAGAAGGTGAAAATCTGATTGTGTGAATATAAAACCAACTTTACCCCAATAATGTTTGACCAAATCTACAAGAAATCCAATAGGAGTATATTGTAAAATTTTCAAAAACTAAGTCTGTTCAGTAATAAAACATACAAACCAGTCATAACATGGTTATGAGTCAAAACATCCTAAAGAAAAGAAGAAAATCAAGCACAGAAAAAAACAACAAGTGGTTTTATAGTTAAACCATAGTAACCACAAATCAACCACTGTATTTGTGACAACACTGTGGTTATTTAGATGGCAATCAATGCCCCCAAAACAGGGTTACTATTCTTAAATAACTATAATAAACTATACTAAAAACCATGGTTTATTTTCACAAGGGTTCATTTAAATTTGGTGATCAAATCTTTTAAGCTCTTTGAGGAAATGTAGGTGTTTAGAAATGTGCTCATCAAAGAAGAACACATAGTAGATCAGTGTAGTGTATTGACTAGATATAAGTTGAAATAAGTGAAGCCCCTTTAAGACAGCAAAGACAACGGGGAGGGCATGTTAACTGAGACCCACACAGAAAAGGGGAAGTTTTGGTAGATGACTTTAGGTGCTGGCCGAATTTGTATGTTCGTTTCTGTGCTGCATCTACTCAGTAAAGAGTTTCTGAACACCTCAGCCTCCTGTCATCTTACAATCAGTATTCTGGCCTTCTCAAGCCAACATCATTATTATCAAAGCAACTTTTTTAGACTCACGTGGTAAAAGCGGGGTTGTATTTAGCTCCCAAATAGTAGGAATACAAATTAAACATGCCGATCATGAAGGCAAGAAAGACCATGATGAAAATGACCATGAATTTAAAAATATCCTTAACAGTCCGGCCAAGGGATATTTGTAAGGGTCCGAAACTCTCATTAGCTGGCAGAACATAGGCGATTCGAGAGAAACTGAGCACCACAGCGATGGAGTACAAGCCTTCAGAGATGAGCTGAGGATCAGAGGGCAGCCACCTGTTCCTGGCTGAAACAGAAGCATATTTTATCATCACCACTTGATGGCAGCATTTTGCCATTTTTAATACCCTTTCACTGAGAACATCTTTTATATGGGTATGTTACAGCTCACTTTAGGTTTTTATGTACTGAATACAGAGAATCGTTATTTTTGTGACATACCGTAAGTGAAGTAGGCCACATCTGCTGGTAATGATGCATTGATCAAATCTGCATTAGTCACATATAAATCCACATAGAGCTGTGCTTGAGATGCTCGCAGGAAAGCCATGAGCCGTGCGGTGAACGAGGCCACAAATACTGACAGCATGCCAAAATCCAACACGTTCCACAGGTGCATGATGTACTCACGTGGCCCATCCGCCCAGACCTCCTTACACTCAGTCCAGATCATTCCTGATCAGAGAAATTAGGGCAAAGGCAATAGGTTTATTACATCATATTTGTGTTTAGGTTCTACAGTATTCCTTTTAGCTTTAGCCGCCTTTATTTAAAAAAAAATTATTTATCATTTAAATCCAAACCAAACAAAAAGTGCTTCAGAGGTAATTAATGTGTCGGTGCTCTTTAGATAAGTGATTTATAAAGATAAACATAGATCATAAGTCCAAGGCACTCGAAAATTAAGTGAAAAAAAATATTTTCTTCATTAAGGTTTCATTAACATGGCTGTTAGTAAAAAAAAAAAAAAAAAAGGCTGTGTTTTTAAATAATAGCCATGTTAAAAAAGGCTTTTGAATTTTGTCACCTAATTTTCGAAGTACTTTTGACTTATGATTTTTATTATGATTTATGATTTATTACTAATGCTGCTGCCACTACTACTACTACTAATAATAATACATATAATCAATACTTCTTTGCTTTGAATTTGATTAAAATGTATACAATTTATTTTTTTTATAAATAAATAAATAAATAAATCCAACATTAAAAAGATACAATTATATTAATTTATGATGTTTGTGAATTGTTTTTGCATTTAACAACAACAATCAATTTGTTTTATCATTCAAAATTTTAAGGCATTTGATCAAGTGACAATGATATTTACAATGTAATAGAACATTTCTACTACAAATAATCAATGTTTTTTTTAACAGAGTCCTTATAATCCTTATAAATCCACAAAAATATTAAGCAGCATAACCCAAAATATCTGATCTCTGAAGAATTAAGTGACACTGATTCCCACTGAATGTCATTGTTGGTACAGTACTTTTGATCAAATAAATTCAACTTAAGTAAGCATGCATAGAAAATGACCCCAAATTTGTTTTAAAATCTTTAAAAAAAGACTACCATTAAAAAAATATATATAGTGTATTTAATTAATACTCTTTTAGATCTAGCAACACTCTGCACCTCATGCTTGACCCATACTCACCTAGAACCCATTTCATTATCAACATCTCTGTCCAGCTGAACTGAGTGGTTTTGATGCGAAAGATCTGCCGAGGATGATCAGTAATGGTTTCGTTAGGAAGGGTTTTGACTCCTGCAAAGCGGTCAGAGGCATTAAGAACCAGGAGACACAGGAACAGGGTAAACGAGACAGCGTGAGCTACAAACTTCATGAAGGGACTGCGGAGAACCTGGCCCACCTGGAGAAGAGACCACACGCACACATGCATTTAACAATGGAAGAAGAAAAGCATATTTATTGTTTACAGAAGACTAGATTTGATGATGATGATGATGATGATGATGATGATGATGATGATGATGATGATATACCTTGCTGAAGGGCATTATCCAATATGCAATGGCAAGAAATGGCAATCCCACCATCACTCCCAGCACTGTCCAACATTTCACGCCAATTGACTGTTGCCTAAGGCCTGAAAGATTCTCGTACCACAGCGTCAGCAACCGCTGCTGGCAGTTAGGATGAGCTACAAACTGAATGCATATCACTGAATTAGACATTGTTTTGCAACAACTTGCAATATACGTCAATATTGTAATATACAATATCTGGCCTAATTTGAAAAATACCAGGCCAAAGAGACGCTTATTTAGAGTTATGTCTGGATTTTCCTAATTGAACCCCATTGGTTCATATTGATCATGTAATAGGTGGGAGTGGCTTTGAGGGTATGAGAGAATATTTGCTCCACCCCTGTCCCACTGTGATTAGACAGTTGGATATAAAGTGACAGTGATGAGAACAGCATTTTACACAAAGTTGAACATTATAACACTTTGAGCTAAAATTTTAGACACTATATTTTAGACATTTATAGACCCTAAGCTTCACATCAAAGTTCTGGCATGTAAAAAAACCCCTGCAGTGCTCTCATTGAAAAGAAGATTTCAAAGTTTTTGAAAATGGTAATATTTTTTTTCTGTATAAACTACAAAAACACAGTTTAGTGAAAATGGTGACATTTTGCACGTGTATTATGTGTTTAGTCTCTGGGCATTTACAAGTACTTGTCCAATATAAAGCATTTTTTATCATTTTCAGGAATCTGTGTTATGACATGCGCATTACATAATCAGCATATATGGCTAAAGGCCATAAAATTACTAGCCTTAACTCAGCATGTTAGGTTGATTAGGCAAGTCATTAGACAACAGTGATTTGTTATGCAGCCAATCAAAACAACAACAACAAAAAAAATTCTTAAGGATGCTAATAATATTGACCATAATGATTTATTTAAAACAAATTATAATATTGCAACAACAAAAAAAAAATAAGTAGAAAAAAATAGCAAAAAGTAAAGGAGGGTTAAGAATTTTGCCTTCAACGGTAGGTGATTATTTGATGACCAAAACAACGACTATATGTCCTCAAACAGATTGTGTTTCTTTTAGTGTAGTTGGGTTTTTAGCCTATAATTCAGTTCCCAGTACCTTTTTGACTTCATACTTAATGGCCAGTTTAACCCGGCTAAGGCAGGGCCGGTGGTGTTCGCTTGGATGATTCTGATCCACGTCTCCATTCAGAATGGCCTCGACTTCCTCTGTATTTCTGCACAGATCCAGAACGCCAACCACAAAGTCCTTACACTGCATGGAGAGCTTCCTATAGTCATTCTGAAAGCAAAAACAGCAAAAGAGTTATGACAGACTGGCTTTTAATCACTCCTAAATATGAAATCCAAGCGGGATACAAATAACAGTGAACGCTCAGCTCTGAAACGTCTAAAAATCCCATGTCACACCACCGTCTGATTGATGTTTGCATCAGATCTTCTCAAACTGAGATTTTACCTAATGGAGGGCACCCAAGAGAAACCCGTCCTGCTAATTATAGCGCGGCATTGTTTTAAAACAACAAACATTTTATGTGGAATTACAGAGGCGGAATCATTGACACGCCATTACAACTGTCGAAAGTGATCGTCTGTGGAGAAAAACGGTGATGAGAGAATAATAACGGGGTGATTACAGGAAGCTCTCGATGGAGCAGTTTCAATTAATAGCTCGCTAACCACAATAAGGGGGAAAAACTGTCTGGATTGGCGAACTCCTGATTAGAAATTTCCCCAGAGTGACTCTCAGCGAAGAACTTCTTCCTCTACATATTTAAATATAAAACAACACACATTGCCAAAGCGCATGAAGCTCTCTGGAGGAAGGTTTTCTTTTGGAAAATATGTTGTGTACAGAGATTCTAGTGAACCAGAAACTGTCATCCAAAAGCCTCTAATTTATAATGAGGATAATCTCAAGGGTGGGAAATTGGTTTTTGTGTGGAATATTGTGCTGGTCTGTGAGGCTGAATGAGCTGAGACATTTCTCCGGGAGACGAGCAGCTCATTACAGGGCCATGAGCACACTCTTCACGATTGGACACTTCCTAGATTAACTGAGAAGCTGTTTAAAATGTGCTTTGAAATAATCATGAGAGTGCCTTAAAGGAGCCAGCATTATCTACAAAGCACATAATGATTCATTGAAGTGATTTGGCTCATTGTACTCTCACCATGAAGGGAAACAATCAAGCAGATTTCTCCATGTCCTTTGATGATGTTAACCAATCAATAAAATAAATTATTAATTTAAGGAATTGGTGCTTCTATATAATATCATAATTAATATTTTGAGAGTATGAGGCACATGAAAACATACAGCTGACATTATTTATTTAGGCGGATTGATCATGAAACCATAAGGAAGCCTAGTAAACTCGTAAAAACACACCAATTATTTTTAAACAGGCATTAAAGGGGTCAGAGGAAAATTTAGGAGAACGGGTTGGATTTTTAGGGTTGGAAAATGATTAGTTTGTATGCTAAATGAAAGTTGAAAAAGATAAATCGCTACTTTATGCTGCTGGCTTTAGGTATGGGTTATTTAGGACAGTGAAAGCCTTTAAATACATAAGCTTAAATTTAAAATGACGAGAATTAGGGCGACGCGGTGGCGCAGTGGGTAGCAAAATCGCCTCACAACAAAAAGTTTGCTGGTTCGAGCCTCGGCTGGGTCAGTTGGCTTTTCTGTGTGGAGTTTGCATGTTCTCCCTGTGTTCGTGTGGGTTTCCTCCAGGTGCTCTGGTTTCCCCCACAAGTCCTAAGACATGCGGTACAGGTGAATTGGGTAAGCTAAATTGTCCGTAGTGTATTTGTGTGAATGAGTGTGTATGGATGTTTCCCAGGGATGGGTTGCGGCTGGAAGGGCATCCGCTGCTTAAAATATATGCTGGATAAGTTGGCGGTTCATTCCGCTGTGGCGACCCCAGATTAATAAAGGGACTAAGCCGAAAAGAAAATGAATTAATGAATGAGATTACAATTATGACAAAAAAAGAAATACTGACAAAATAAATCTGAAGCATATATAAAAAATATATAATTATTGCCTAATCATCATTTTAGGTTCTCATTATTTCATCTTAACTATGACAACATTTTTAATTCATACGTAAAAAAGAAAGTTTCATACTACATACTTAAAAACAATTATGGCAAAAACATAATACATTTCATCACAGCATGTATTTTTTTCTCACGTGGCAGAACTGTTTTTCCCAGCACCACCTGTTATTCCAAACCTGTTTTTCTTCTTTTGATGATTACTGGTAGTAACCAAACACACACAAATAATCAATGAAACATTCTTGATTTTTTTATGTTTCAGAGAAGAAAGAAAGCTGAAGATGTTTGGAACAACATTTTTAGTTTGTTTTTTTGTTGTGTTTTGAGTGATCTCTCACAAATAATATATTTATTTCTTCAAACAGTATAAACAGGTTTGTATTCATGAAATACAGATATATAAACATATGCTGCCTTATTAAATGTGATGTTGAAAAACCCTTCTTATAGCCTTTAATGTACACTGTACAAATATCTGTTAATTAACAGTTTCCGTATTTTGTGATTCACAGGCGTTTTACTTTTATTTACGCTGTGAATTGCATTATGGGACCTTGATCTCTTCTCTGCAGACTTTTGATGTTAAAAAAAACAACTCTACATTTTAACAAAGGGACTTTTATTGACATTTTACTAGTTTGAAATAATATAATATAAAATAAATAATATATAGAGAAATACTTCTGTAAAATAACAGAAAATGGTTACAATGTTTTTGCACCATCATATACAGCACCAACCCAGTCAATATATTACTTTGTTTGAACTATTAAAAATGTTAATGAAAGTAACTTTTTTAAACATACTTTGCTACTTTTTGGATATTTTTTACAGTGTAGCCTACTCTTCTCCTATAAAATTCTGTCCTGGGACTATGACTTTGACTGACAGCAATGTATATAGAGTATCTGCACGCTTCCTTACCTTAAACTCGGTCTCGATGTTGGCGAGTTGTGCCAGCTCATTGCTGAGCTCCAGGGCAGTGAGCACAGGGTCTTCACTAGACAGAGACAGATAGGCAGCGCTGGCCAGGCCTTTATAGGCGTTCATCCTAGATCGCGAGTGGCTGAAAGAATCCTGCTTCTGTTTCTCCGCACACTCCCCACACTTGCAGAAATAGTCATGGGGTTTCTCAATACGAGCCCCTTTGAGCAACAAGATGTGCACAATCTCGTACTCCTTGCAATGGGCAGCCAGAATCATAGGTGTGATGTCCTGAGAAAAGCGAGTCCCGTCTTCATCATATGCGTAAAAGTCATCGTCCCGCTGCTCTTGCTCAAGGGGGCTCAGAGTCAAGCGAAGACCACCTTCGAACGCAGGATGAGCCAAGATGGCCTCCACTATCCGCACGTAACCTTTGCTGATGGCTAACAGCAGGGCATCTCCTACCCTCGCCAAGCCTTCTTTCTTCAGCAACAGTTCGGTGACCTCCAGGTGCTCGTTCCCCACTGCCAGTTGCAATGCATTCTGGCCCATGTAGTCCACACAGTTTACGTTCAGCGTCTTGGACTCCTCGAGCATCTTTCGGACCGAAGGGATGTTTCCATACTCTGCGGCATCTAGGAAACGTTCTTCCTCTTCGGTCAGACTGGTGCCTCTCTCGCTGAACATGTATGCCGGGCCCCGGACGGCCTGCCGTCGGATTTTGTCTCTTAATGTGGTGTGTCTGCGCTGCATGGCTTCAAACCTGAAGTAAAGAGAACATATTGCTGATATATAGGATTTGGTGAAACTGGAAAATGTTGGGGTAAATGGATCCATCATCTACAACAAGGGTGTCCAATCCTAATCCTGAAAGGCATTATGTGTGCATTATTATTAGTACTCGCTAGCTGTTTAGTGTACATCAGTTGTACACTCGTTACTGCAGTGCATTATGGGATTGAATTAGCGCACAATATAATAGCCACTATGGTTTTGACCACCATATTTAAAGAGTTAGTTCACCCAAAAATTTTGATTCTGTTATTAATTATTCACCCTCATGCCATTCCAATTCTCTGAGACCTTTGTTCATTTTCTGAACACAAATTAAGATATTTTCGATTAAATCTGAGAGCTCTCTCATTCACCATAGACTGATGGTCCTGAGATGTCCAGAAAAGTGACCAAAAACATTGTTCAAATATTCCATGTAACTTCAGTTGTTCTGCAATCATACAAAGCTCCAAGAACACTTTTGTGCTCCAAAAAATGGTAAAATCCAATTTGTTCGTCTATGTCTTCCATATGTCTTCCAGGGTGCGCATTTACTATAAACAGTATGATGTTGAATCTAATGGCACTACAACATACTGCCGTTAGTAAATGTGAACCCTGATGACCAGACATTGAAGAGATCTACACCAACAGAGTCGTATTTACAGTTTCTTTTCCCACAAAAGTGTTTTTAGAGCATTGTATGATTACAGTTGAACCACTGAAGTGATATGGAATATTATGTCAATGTTTTTGGCTCCTTTTTTGGACTTTGAATGTCTCGGGACCATTGCTGTATGGAGGGTCAAATACATATTGTATGTCTAAGAGAGCTCTCCGATTTCCTCTAAAATATCTTAATTTGTATTCCAAATATGAACAAAAATCTAAAGGGACTGGAACAACATGAAAGTGAGAAATTAATAACAGAATTTTCTTTTTTTTTTTTTGGATGAACTAATCCTTTAAGGGTGTAAGCTGCAGTTTTTAGTATGCTTTGAGTGCCTTTTATGCACTGCAGTAGTGTTGAGAATCAAAAATGTATTCTAATTCAGGAATCGAATACTTGCTCCCATTTTTTTTTAAAATATAACATTTTGAGAAGTGAAGAAAATAAGATTTTTAAGGAACAAGTTTATTTTTAATTTCTTAATAATTTTATCATTTTAATGTAGCTTTTTTCACTTCTTTGTGAAATTAATAGCTTTATCACCATGTCATTTCTTAATTAATGTACTTTAAAATGATCAAAATGCTTTTCAAATAACTATATTTGAGTTATAACTTGTATCAGTTCATTCATTTTCCTTCGGCTTAGTGTTTATTTCAGAGGTTGCCACAGCGAAATGAACCGCCAACTATTCTGGCATATGTTTTACTAGCGGATGCCCTTACAGCTGCAAACCAGTACTAGGAAACACCCATGCACAAACACATACACTAAGAACAATATAGTTTATTCAATTCACTTATACTGCATGTCTTTGGACTGGGAGGGGGGGTGGAGCACCCAGAGAAAACCCATGCGAACACGGGAAGAAATGCCAACTGGCTCAGCCGGGACTCGAACCAGCGACCTTGTTGCTGTGAGGCAACAGTGCTAACCACTGAGCCACCGTGCTTTTTAACTCAATAAAAGGGATAAGACCAAAAAAAAAAGTCACACAACTGACACATTGTAGATAATGTTAAGAGACAGCTTTATCCATGGTATTGTAGACCTTGCGGAGTCAAGCACACACCGCATGACTTTACAGCACAGTACAGGGCCATAAATTACACCGCTGGTCAATGAGATCAATGCAGACGGACTTCTAATTACACGCATCCTTTACTAGCTCTTCATCTCATTACAGGAACCTTCTCAAGAACAGATGTTCTTAACGTCATATTATAGCGTGATCTTCACCTCAGAACTTCATTCATTTACTTTATTGAATTAACCAGAGCCGCTTTGTAGTGTCAGCTTCCCTTGAACTTAAAAAGGCTTCAAAGATGCTGAACTAGTTAAACCGTAAGCAAGTTATATTCAAACACAAACCAGGTATAGACAGCAAAGGATGAAATCTAATTTTGATCCATTTTGCAAGAGCCTTGGCGCAAATTGTACAGCGTTACAGATCACAATTGTAGATGTCACTTAGAATAAAATTCATTGCTCGCTTCACAACATGATAAATCAAACACAGCGTTTTTTTGTACCGTGCAAAATGGCCTTTTGTTCCATCTCTAAATCTTTTCTGATCAGTTTTTGGAGAGCACAGAGGACGAAGAATCACAAATGTACCCGTGAAGGACCCTGAAACTAAATGAGATTGAAATAAACAGGCTTAATTATTTATGTTTCAATATGATCTGTGTGAACTGTGTCAATCTAATAACTGCAATGTTGATTTGTAAAAAGGCCAAGGAGAGCTGCTTTTGCACAGCTCAAGAGACTTAACTAAGTTCTTGGTTTCATTTGAGAATCAACTTTTTTAAAGATATAATTCCTAAATGAAACCACCGAGACAACTGTTGACATAAAAATATGACATTTTGAGATCAGACCAAACGATTTGTTCTTAGATGATTTTGGTGAAATATTTTACTGTTTAAAGGTTTGGCAGGCAGATAATTTGAAATGTTTTGGAAATAAATTTCAGAAGCTCACAGTATTTGTTTGACAAAATATAGAATAATTTGTCATTGTTTTACAACTTTAAAAGATTTCATTAAATAACAGTACAATATTATTACATATTTTGAGAATTACTGATTTCTCATGTAATATTTCTTCTAAATTCTAATTTATTCCTGTAAATTAAAGCAGAATTTTCAGAATCTTTGATCCAGTCTTCAGGTGTCACTATCATTGAACTTCAAGCTTTTAAACAGTACAATATATTTTTTAAAAATTAGTTTGCACTTGAATAAGACTGTCTCTTCTAATCTGAACAGTTTTTGCCATCATTAAATATTTTTTTATCTATGTAATGCGTATGACTTAACTGTTTTTCTCAGGAGCATAATCTGGGAAAGTTTTTCCAACAAAACTCTCCATTCGCTTTGTTTACTCATATACTGACTAACACTTAAATCTAAAACAGTTTATTATTAAAATAGTTTCTCGATGTTTGCTGTGAAGTTGAGGATAAGTCAGAATATAATTCATTCATTCATTTTCATTTCGGTTTAGTCCCTTTATTAATCTGGGGTTATTTTTTCTATGCCATCACTGAGAACCCCCCTTTTTAGCTTCACTTCACATCTTTATTTACTGTAGTTGCATTTATAGTTTGGGGGTAGCTAGTGTTTGAAGTAAAATTAAAGAAGCTTTTACTACAGTAATACTAATGATACTGAAAAGCCTAAACTGCAGAATCACACGCAACACATACCAGTTGAATCCAATCTCGTCTAAATTACTTTTAACATTTAATTTCTAATCCAATCTTCCTGTTATGACAGATAATCACGTGATACTCACGAATAGTGTGAGCTGCTGTCGTGAGGATGCCAGTGATGGTGCGCGTTAAAGTCCAGCTCGTCATCGCTGTCGAAGAACCGGTGTCCGTGATGATGTTGATGATGGCCGAACTTGTGACTGGATCCGTCAACTTCACCAAGACCTGATAACTCACTTGTAACGAGGTCGTTTTCTTCTCGGCCGTCTTTCAGAGTCCCGGGCAGAGTCATACACCTGTTTAACAGCGGTTTATCGGGGGAGCAGCAGGTGTTTCTGTCTCCGCAGTTAAACTCTTCGCCGTGAGAGTCCGGTCTCGAGTGCCCGGTCTCCGGTGAGGCGGCAGAAGAGTCTCCCGCCGAAAGCGCGAGCGGGAGCGTGCAGAGCGCCGCGTGAGACATGATGAACTGCTCTTTGGCGTGCAGGTCTCGCTCTTCTCCGTCTGTCAGCATTTTTTTTTAAAATGGGATAGATGTTGCAGTTCATTTGAGAGTTCGGCTTACACGTTGTTGTGTCTGCAACAAGTGCAACTGTCAGTTTGTAAAACATGGACCTTTTCTAATGGTCCTCCTCCCTCCCATAGCCTTCAGGTTAACACCTCCCACCGTCAGGTATTAAGCAATACACAAATTGCTCTTAATTAATATTGTAGTGATCAGACCACTTAATTGAAAATGTATTATACACATATACATCACTTTTTTGAAAAGTAAACTTTATTGTAGGCTATAACTGCAGGTTAACTATTGTCCAACCTATACAAACTTCTTAACTCTCCGATTTTGATTGCAAAGTAATAACTCGCACCTTTTGTAAAGCTGCTTTGGAATGATAATTATTGTGAAAAGGGCTAAATATAAATAAACTTGAATTTAATCAACTGCTCACAGGTTTTACAATAAATGTTTGTAGCTTTTACTCTTATTAAAAGGATCTGCAATTCTTAAAATACGGTAAACCTAAATAAATGTAATAATATATAAAACTAGATTATAACAGCAAAGTTATAAATACACATATGCAGTAACAAGCCACAACATATTTTAAATGTACAGGCTAATACATAAAATTATGATTAAACAAAATAACATTACATTAGGGCTAAAACACATAATAGTTAAAAAAAACATATTTTATATTTAAAAATAATATATAAAAATTTATCATAATCAAAAATGTCCAAAATCAAGCAGCAAAATATCCACATTTATTTATGACAAAATGAAAACAGAAAATTGTATTATTTTATGGGTAAATCATGTTTTGCTATTTTTGTAACAAATACAATTAACAAGTTGCAAAAACTTACTTACTACAATACAATATACTTAAAACAACATCATCTTTTACACTCCTATACTACAATAAATAAAATCAAAACAAATCTACTCTCTAAATAGAAATAAAATCTAAAAAAAAGATCCATGCACTGTAATTCTGTAATAAAAAAGCACTATTTTGCATTAGATCTAAAACAATCACAACAATTTTCCCCAAACTAATATGTGAATTGAAATCTAAATATCTATAATTCTTTCATTGTACCGAATACCGAAATACTGTTTTAAATGATGCCAATTACTCAGAATTAACACAGAAAAACAGGTGTAAATTAGTGATAGTTCTAAATTCATCATCGCTGAAGAGAATAAGCATTTGAGTAAATGCACCTTTGAGATCTTTGAGATATATACTGCATGACAACCAGCCCCAGTCTCATTAAAACCAGCTCACAGACACACAGTTTCAGACGGAAACCCTTTCACACTGAACACAGAGCAGCTGCTGGACGGAGGACTGGAGCACGTCACCTGTGGAGGGGCTTTGATGCTCATCAAAGGCTTCACGCAGAGAGATCTTTCTACGAGGTCTGGTCCATTTCATCTCTCACTTGCAAACTTCATTTTCAGAGAAGCTGAGATTGCTCAGACCGAATGCTCAGAAAAATACAAAGCTAAAGATAAAGGTTTCCAAGTACAACACTATGCTCTAAAGACTCTGAACACTACGTTATATCCCTCCAAATCATGTTGAAACTATGTCAGGTTCCACAACTTCCCATGAAAGATCCTTGATTAAAGTGACATTTACATGTATTAATTTAGCAGACACTTTTATCCAAAGCAACTTACAGATGAGGATAAAATAAAGGATTGTTTTTCTTTTATAGAGAGAGAGAGAGAATAGTGTTTCTACAGGTGGTTTGTCAAGCCTACTCGCCTATAAGAAGCACAAATGTGCAAAACAGACTGGCAAAACAGTTTTGTAGGCAAGTGTCTGGTGCATTTGGAGAGGAAAAGAATGTGTTTCCTGCAGGTGGCTTGTCAACCCTATTCACCTGTGTTGAGCACACTGAGTATTGCACAATAAAATGAACAATCAACAGAATGATAAGATGCGCAAATGAAACTCAAAAGCCAAGCATTATCACCCAACAAAAATGTTCTTAATACTGTAAATAAAAGGCTAGTGGGGTTGTAAAAGAATCAATGGCTGACAACTTAAGGCAAGACATACAGCTAAAACATAGTTTTCTTACTGGGCTTTGGGCTTTTTTTCATTTAGTGTATTGGAAAGAAAGTCATACATTCTTCTGTCATACTGTATCAACTTATGTCTATAGATGTCAATTACAAAATCATTACCCCAAAATGAGTTAATATTCAACCCTGCACTGAGCCATGAATCTTCTTTAGCAATACTTTCATAGACCAAACTTCACTGTTTTACTCTGAATCTGTATCCTGTATATCAATTCAATTCAATTCAAGTTTATTTATATAGCGCTTTTTACAATATAGATTGTGTCAAAGCAGCTTAACAAGTTCAAGTAAAGTCCAGGTTTTAGAGTGTAGTTCAGTTCAGTGTGGCTTAAGTTTCACTGCTGAAAGTTCAAACACTGAAGAGCAAATCCACCAAAGCGCAGCTCCACAAGTCCCGATCCGAGCAGGCCAGTGGCAGCAGTGGCGAGGAAAAAACTTCACCAATTGACGAAGTGAAGGAAAAAAAACCTCGAGAGAAACCAGGCTATGTTAGGCACGGTCATTTTCTTCTGGCCAAACTTCCTATGTGGAGCTGCAGTCTAGGCGCCGGCTGGAGAAGCTGGACATCCATCGTGTAAGTTGCAGGTGAGGGTAGGGCACCATTGGGAGGTTAGGCTGGCCCACAGGATCAAAGGTAGACTCGTTCGTCACTGTAGCCTTTCAGGAATCAGTCTCATGCACTCCATTACTCCATGGCCACCACGGTATCAGCTCGGGATACGGCCTGGTCCAGGGTACCTTCGGATAATCTCTTCACAGGTCTAGGATCGCATCGATGGCGCTGCAAATCTGTAGGGACCTCGGGATGAGTATCCCCAGGTGGAAATAGAAAATAAAGAAAATATTTAGCGTAGCTGCTGTTCATAGTGTATTTAAACCAGAAAGAAAAGTGATTGTTATAGATGAAAATAGCAGTTATATAACAAATATGTAAAGCATATGAGAGTTTCTAACACAATGGCTGGTGTATTAAGACAGTAGTACACTAATACACCATACCGTTATGCGACGCATTGAGTGTATGCTTTACTAAAAAGATAAGTCTTTAATCTAGTTTTAAATTGAGAGAGTGTGTCTGAGCCTCGGACATTATCAGGAAGGCTATTCCAGAGTTTAGGAGCCATAAATGAGAAAGCTCGACCTCCTTTACTCGACTTTGCTATTCTAGGTATTACCAGAAGCCCTGCGTTTTGAGATCTTAAAGAGCGGGTTGGATTGTAGCGAGACAGAAGGTTAGTTAGATAAACAGGAGCTCCATTATTTAAAGCTTTATAGGTAAGAAGTAATATTTTGTAATCAATACGGAACTTAACAGGCAGCCAGTGTAAGGAGGATAAAATTGGGGTGATATGGTCATATTTTCTAGACCTGGTAAGAACTCTGGCAGCTGCATTTTGTACTAGCTGGAGTTTATTAATAGAAGATGCTGGGCAACCAGCGAACAGAGCATTACAGTAATCCAGCCTAGAGGTCATAAAAGCGTGAACTAGCTTTTCTGCATCCGAGATGGATAGCATATTTCTTAACTTAGCGATATTTCTCAGATGAAAGAAGGCGGTTTTTGTGACATGGGAGATATGATTTTCAAAAGATAGATTGCTGTCTAATATAACGCCCAGATCTTTTACAGTAGAGCTAATGCTAACTTTGCATCCCTCTAATTGCAGGTCAAGTTGTGAGATCTGCTGTGTACAGGATTTAGGCCCAATAAGTAATAATTCTGTTTTGTCTGAGTTTAAGAGAAGAAAATTGTTGGTCATCCAGTCTTTAATATCTTTAATACATTGAGTTAGTTTAGACAGTTCAGATGTCTCATCAGGTTTTGTTGAAATATATAATTGGGTATCATCTGCATAGCAGTGGAAGCTTATCCCATGTCTTCTAATAATGTCTCCCAGGGGTAGCATGTATATTGTAAACAGCAAAGGGCCTAGAACTGACCCTTGAGGCACCCCATACTTTACTGGCCTGGTTTGTGAGGGCTGTCCATTTATATTGACAAACTGGTAACGGTCAGTTAAGTATGACTTAAACCATTGTAGAGCCTGTCCCTGGACACCTGTAGAGTTTAAGCGATCTATAAGGATATTGTGGTCGATGGTGTCAAATGCAGCACTAAGATCAAGTAAAACTAATAACGAGATGCAGCCTTGGTCAGCAGCTAAGAGTAGATCATTGGTTATTTTCACTAATGCGGTTTCTGTACTGTGATGAGGCCTGAAACCTGACTGAAACACTTCAAAAACGTTGTTCATCTGTAGAAAGGAGCATAATTGGGCAGAAACAACTTTCTCTAGTATTTTAGACATAAATGGAAGATTTGAAATAGGCCTATAATTAGCTAAGTTGCTGGGCTCCAGTTGTGGTTTCTTAATAATAGGCTTAATAACAGCTAGCTTGAAAGGATTTGGAACATGGCCTAAAGATAAAGAAGAGTTAATAACATTAAGAAGAGGTTCTCCTACTACAGGTAACAACTCTTTCAGTAACTTAGTTGGAATTGGGTCTAACATACATGTAGCTGGTTTAGAACCATTTATAAGTTTATCTAGCTCTTCCAGTTCTATCCTGTTGAAGCACTGTAGATTAGATTGATTCAGTGGACTGTTTAATGAATCTGAGGTATAATGTGGAGCAGAAAGTTTAACATCTTCTATTTTCTGTCTGAAGCCTTCTATTTTATCACTGAAGAAATTCATGAAGTCGTCACTACTAATGTGCGGAGGGATATTCTGTTCCAGAGATGACCGATTATTTGTTAATTTACCAATGGTGTTAAATAAGAATCTAGGATTGTTCTGATTATTTTCTATCAGTTTGCGGAGGTGCTCGGTCCTGGCGGATTGTAGAGCCCTCCTATAGCTGGACATACTATCTTTGTACGCGATTCTAAAGACCTCTAATTTAGTTTTTTTCCACTTACGTTCCAGGGCACGAGTTGCTGTTTTGAGAGCGTGAGTGTGATGGTGTAGTTTTATTCTCTCTAGCCTTTTTTAATTTAATGGGTGCCACAGTATTTAGTGTGTTAGTAAAGATAGCATCTATACTGCTGGTTACTACATCAAGGTCACTTGCGTTCGCGGGTACATTTAGAAATATAGATAGATCAGGTAAGTTATTTGTAAATTCGTCTTTAGTGGATGGGACGATAGTTCTACCAGGACGATATATCTGTGCAGATCTGCTAATTTCAGGTAAACACAGCTTATATAATAAGAGGTAGTGGTCTGTTATGTCATCGCTTTGTGGTATAATGTCTACATCAATGACCTCAATTCCATGGGACAAGATTAGATCTAATGTATGCTTTAAGCGATGGGTTGGACCAACAACGTTTTGCTTTATCCCAAGTGATTGTAGTAAATCTGTAAATGCGAGCCCTAATGTATCGTTAGCGTCATCTATGTGTATGTTAAAGTCTCCTACAATTAGTATTTTATCAGTTTTAACTAGTACATCAGAAATAAAATCAGAAAACTCTTTTAGAAAAGTGACATAGGGTCCTGGAGGTCTATATATGGTGATTAAAGCGAGAGATAACATAGTTTTTTTCCTAATATCCGGAAACGTAACATAAAGTGCCAATACTTCAAAAGAGTTAAACATAAGTCCGTTTCTCTGATTAACATTAAGACTATCATTAAAGATTGATGCAACTCCACCACCACGACCAGTTTGACGAGCCACGTGTTTATATAAGAATCCTGAAGGAGTTGCTTCATTTAAGCTAATATAGTCATTTTGTTTCAGCCAGGTTTCAGTGAGACAGAGTGCATTAAGATTATTGTCTGTTATTATTTCATTTATGATAAGTGCTTTAGGTGCTAGTGACCTGATGTTTAAGAGACCAAGCTTTATAAAATGTCTATTTTCACTTTTTTGCAGTTTTTCTGGTTTGATTCTTAATAGATGTTTTTTGGAGCACATAGTAAGTTTATTTCTTGAGCTAATAATACGAGGAACAGACACAGTCTCTATAGGGTTAACCTGGTATGCATTACTGTGATTTAAGTGTGACGAGCAATAGTCTATATGGCTAAAATGTGAATTTTCACTTACTAGTCAGACAGAACGAAGCATCCTGGAGATGTTGTCTGACAGGAGTTCAGCTCCAGCTCTGCTGGGGTGCAGACCATCAGGACGGAAGAGCCTAGGACGCTCCCAGAAAAGATTCCAGTTATTGGCAAAGAGCAACTTCTGTTCTTTACACCATGTTAAAAGCCATTCATTGAGAGCAAAAAGTCTACTGAACCTTTCATTTCCTCGGCGGTAAGTAGGAAGCGGTCCAGATACGATGATCTGCGTGGCGGGCGAGGTGTGTCGAACCGTCTCGATCAGGCTCCTGAAGTCCCTCTTCAGGATCTCCATCTGCCGCAGCCCGGTGTCGTTCGTCCCCACGTGGAGAATGACAGCTCCGATGCTCTCGCCAGCGCTCAGGATAGTGGGTACCCTAGCAGAAACATCCTTAACACGAGCACCGGGAAAGCAGTGAGTGCATACGTTGTTACCTTTAGTGGAAGCAGCACGGACGTGGCGAACGATGGAGTCACCGATGACAGCCACATCGCGACCCGTCTCGCAGAGGGGGCCGAAGCGGTTCTCCGTGGGCAGCTCAAACACAGGAGGAGGAGACGTTCTGCCCCGCGACCTGGTATTCACCTTACGCGGCTGCAACCTGTCTGTCAACCAGGAGCCAGCGTGACCGACCCCTGGCCAAGCCGCAGCTTCGGTGCGCTGGGACTGGACAGAGAAACACACGGGGTTGAGGTGGACGGAGTGTTAAGATTGTATCGCACACTTACCTCAGATGAGCGAGCCGCAGTCCGGGGAACATCGAGCAGGGCCCTCTGTCTCCGGATCTGCGCTCGCTTCATCTCCAGAAGGCGAATCTGGTTCCCAAGCTTCTCCAGTTCCACATCCAACGCCTCCATCACTGCTTCTTCTGCACACAAGGATGAACACGCAAGCGACATAGTACAGGGTGAAGAGCAAAGACAGTAAGTAGAGGAGGTCGGTAGCTTTAGCTGGCTGGCGATGCTAGCAGGCTAAAGCTACAACTCACAGGCGGATGCTCGAGAGACAGAACGTTATAAAGTAGATTTGATTGTATAAATGTATTAAGAGTTTGTTCACCCTTAGTAGAAAATACAAATACTAGAGAATAGTGATGTGTTTTATGATAAAAAAGTGGAAATTTCAATTCTAAGCGGCGAAGCTACAAACACACACAACGAGGCAACCGTAGTAGCAGTAATGACGTCTGTAAAAGGTTTTTACAGAGGGATTTGTTATAGAGCATCATTTGCCTGATTATATGCAGAATTTCATTCAACAGAAAATGTGAAAATTTAAATTTATTTAGTATAAAAACTTGACACAAAAATGTTGTACCAGATTTCATGTAATGTTATGTTTTGTGTGCTAAAAATGTATGCAAATTAGAACATATTTAATTGAACATTAGATACAGAGGATTTTGTGCTTATTAAAGTGATAGTTCTCCCCAAATGAAAATTCTGTTATTATTAACGCACACTCTAGTGGTTCTAAACTTTTAAGAAAGTCATTCAGAAAGTCAAAAAAGCAGCAACAGTATAGGAAAATATACTATGGATGTCAATGGCTGTTTTTACCAACATTCTTCAGAATATATTATTTTGCGTTCAACAGATGAAAGAAACTTAAACAGGTTTGGAACAAGTAGAACATAAGTAAATAATGACAGCATTTTCATTTTGGCTGTACTATCCCTTTAAGAAAAATATGGAGAATATTCCTCCATTCTGTTTTTCCAATTTTGAGAGTTTTTAATAAACTCTTATTGATTATTTTAGTTTTCCATTTCATCTATGTTTTGGCCATATATAAACAATCCAAAACTATGCAAATAATTGACATTGACACTTAAAAGGGGTTAATTGATTCAATGGATATCAACATGTCAGAGAAGAGATTTCATTCAGCAGATGCTGGATATAAGATGAGATGAGGAAGGTTATGAGGGGACATTTACAAGAGAGAAAGCACTTTTTTCACTATTTTAGCTGAATGAGTGGCACAGCTAGAAAGAGTGATTTATAACAAGCAATCTTGTCAAAATAGCTCTAATCTTGTCAGTGATAGATTCAATGCTGTCACCTTCCCACACACATCTGGATTTGACAGAGTTCAGGAACTTTTCTGTACACTTTTTTGTTGTTGCAAAATATATATGCGGTTTTATGGTCAGTAAAACAAATGTTTTCATTTTCCTTTCAAGTATTGAACTATAGTTAAAACATTGATATTGTGTTGTCTTAAAACAAATATAAACATATTATATACATATATTTTTATCAATATTTTTAAACAACAAAAACATTACATGGAACCTTTAATTAAATAGCTATATTAAAATAATAATAATGATAATAATAATAATATTTTTCCCAGTGATGGGTTGCAGCTGCAAAGGCATCCGCTGCGTAAAACATATGCTGGATAAGTTGGCGGTTCATTCCACTGTGGCAACCCCAGATTAATAAAGGGACTAAGCCGAAATGAAAATGAATGAATGAATGATTGAATAATAATATTTTTAATTCTGTTATTCCTTTTAAAGTTTTTCTATTTTGTATTATTTTCTACTTAAACTAGTAAAATACAACATTTATATCCTAAATATATTTTAGAAATAAATACATTTCTAAAAAGAGTGACAAATCTTTTGCATTTTTAAATTGTATTTTATATTTTTCCAATTTAAATTAGTACTAGTAAACTAGTAAAATATAAACTTTAATATTTTAAAGAACAAAAATGACCTGAATAAAAATAGCCACATTAAATATTAAACTTTGTTTTCCAACTTTGCTTTTCACTTGTTTCCAGACTTAACTATATTATTTCATTTCTTACTCTCCAACAGGCATTTTTACTGTCCTGTGACCCTACAGAGGATCAGCAGTGGAGAATGGATGGATGGATGGATTTTTATTTGCTGTGTATTTTGAGTTTTGTTGTTAAACCAGCAATGATGTCCGATGGGACAGGGATTACTGATGCAACCATCACCCAAGTGACACAATAATCCTTTCAGTGAAAAAAGACAGAACGCAGACACACACAGACACAGACAGACAGACAGACAGACAGAGACACACACACACACACACACACACACACACACAGACACACACACACACACACACACACACACACCTGCTCTGCCAAAAGTAGAGGAATGAAAAATCAGGCCATTCCAAATACAAGCTGCAACTTCTATTAATATTTACACATCAATCTTCTGCCTGCTATAGCAACTCAAAAACGTGTACATATTTATATAAATGATAGAGCAGCTATTTTATGTGGCAACGTCACATACGCTTCTCATCGTGACTGTGTGTGCATCACTTTTTCTAATAACTTAATGGCCTGTCATCAATTGTTGCACTTATATTAGTGTTACCACTTCTCAAGACAAATGTTTTAATGTAAGGAATGATTGACAACTGGCCCCTGTAAACTGTGACATAACTGAAATCATTCGACATAGTAATATTAAACTGTACTTTGGTCAAGACCTGCCAGCGGTTCCCTGTAAATAACTGCCCCTTAGAACGTTCATCAGCCAATCAGAATCAAGGATTCAATAGCTCCCATATAACTGAAATCTTTAAGCGTAGTGATATGGTACCCTAATATGGTCTGTAATATGAACTGCTTTAGCTGTGCCTTAACTACCTTGGACATTTGTCGAAGTTGTGGATTAAAGGTAATGTTGTAAGTCAGGGCTTCTCAAAGTCTGGAAAAAAATTCAACCCGGACCCACCGCCATTTCATATTTCAAGAGCACTAATTTTGTGTAGGGAAGAAAAAGTATGCATTTACTTTTTTGAAAAAGTGTGTAAAACAAATAATTATATAATGTTTTATGTATATCTATAATAAATATAATTTTAGTTCTCCAATGTCTTTTTGGTGATGGTCCGAAATGGGGATAAGGGGAAAGTTTTCCTACATGCTGCTGTCAGGACATAACCAAGTGACAGTGTTCACTGCAGTGAGCATTTGAAAGAGTGAGGATGCCAGTTTCCAGAAAAAAAAATTGATGGAAAACCAGTGGCGGATTTAGGCATGGGCAAATAGGACAGCATCTTGCAGGGGGCTACATTAATAACCCCAAAACAAACCTCCCCATCCTTCACTCTACAACTCCAACATACAGGTGCTCTCCGTCTTCAACATAACAGTGAGCAATTTCTCACATTAAACTGCTATGCATTTTGCACCATATTAATTTTGACCTACCTCTGCTTGTGTTATCTTCACAAAAATTGCTGACACTTTAAGTTGTGTGCATGTTTTGTCAAATCCAGTTTAGTTTTTTTAACAATTTTTTTCTGGACCTTTGTTATTGATGAAATTTCAGATTTGGACCTTTGAGTTGAGACTTTGAGACCCCTGTGGTAAATAATGTTAAGTTTCTTGCACAGACCCACATTTTGTTTCATGACACCCCAATGTTTCATCTGTAGTTACAGGCATTGATTTGCCTGTATGTGTGTGTGTTTATTTGGTGTTGTTTTTAGACTCTCAAAGTGCTTGTAGCTGTTAACCTGTATTTTATAAATTTCCCAGGACCACAGTTTCAGCAAAAAATCTTCTGCAGACAACAAATAAATCACCTATATCTTGGACAGCCTCAATGTTAGTAAATTAATAGCATTAATAACAAATGAATAGTTCCTTTTTAAATGAATTATATATGTAATGCACCCTAAATTCACATTGTATGTGATATTATTTCATTTAATTATCCTAAAACCACTAGAACAGTGTTATATACTTTTCTGACTGATGTGCTTACATGATCTTAAAATGTACAAAGAATGTTCAAATAAGCAATTTTAACTAGTGACACAAACCATGTCTTGTATAGTTAAGCTATTGCCCTTTACCCTCAATTTCTGATTTGGTTTTATAGCAATCAGGGAAACACCAAAAACAAGAGTCCTGTAATGAAGACGACAACTCCCATGATTCCACACTCGGTCACAGCATCATCAAACTACACTTTTGTTTGTTGTGAATACATGTCCTTTAGCAGCAAACATTATACACTGTGCCTTTAAGTGTTTCCAATCAATTATCTCATTCAGGAAGAGAAAACATTTCCATCAAAAGTTCTTTGCACACTCAGGGTCTTCACATCCACTTGAACACTTAGACCAAAAAGGAAATATGTCATGGAGGCAAAAAGCCCTGTCTCAAATGTCTCACTATACACTTGCAGTTCTGTGGACTTATAATGGCCTTTGCGAGCACCCCTGCACATTTTTATATGAACTATTTTATTTCTTTGGCTGACATTTGGATTATGTGAACGAACATTATTAAACATGAAAAAAGCAATGACATTACATGTCCAGTGAAGTTTAAATATTTTTGTCCAGAATTTCAGAATCAAGTTACTAAAGATCCCTGGATATAATGAGGACATTTAGTGTTTTACAGCTCTACATCTCTGGTGGCTATTAAGCTGCATAGTTAGTTGGTCATACACGATCGAATTGCTTGAGAGATGTTTTTGCTGCTTTTTGTTACTAAATTCGGGATCATAAAATTCAAATAACGTTTTTATGGCAAATTCAATAAATTATGAATAATTTATGCCACTGTGAATAATATGTAAACATGTAATCCATAAAAATGCTAAGCATTATAACATAATCTAATTACAAGTAATGTTTGAAATCTCAAGAAAGTTCTGAATCTGAAGAAAATCTGAAATTGCAAATCTTACTACCCAGCACTGTGTGTATTTTTCTGCTTTTTTTCGTCTGTATTATGTGCATGTTTTATGCGAGCATGGGAAAAAGAGGACATGCTTTTCATTAAGGATAGAATTAGATTAATGAGAAAAGTGTGTATAATATAAATAAGTTTTATCCTATATTTTGTCATATTTATTTTCTTGGTGTTTTTTGAATCCTTTGGTGATATAGGGTTTTTAAGGAATTTTAATATAACCAAAATTATTAGCCGTAGTGATATGAAACAATAATTCGGCCAAAACCTGACAGGAACTACTTTACCTGAGCATTTACTTGAAAATAATTTCACAACAGTCAACCAATCAGGATCGAGCATTTAACAGCCCTGTAGTATAAAAATAAACCAAATGTACCAGACGACCACTGCTGTTTCTTCCATTCAAACCGATGCAAATTTGAAGCAGCATGTTCCCTGAAAGTGGAAAAAAGAGAAAAAACAAAATGAAAGAAAAAGCTTTAGTGTCTCTGAACGAATATAATGAGCACATAACATAATGCTCTCTGAAATGCCACATAAGTGTTGCTTCCTCTCTGCAGCTGTTGAGTGAAAAACCATTAATGGCACACAGGGCCTCGCAGCAGCCTCCAGTAACCTGTCATTTCGCACACTGTTTACTTGCTGAGTCATAAGAGGAAGATTTTCTCATACGGCTGAAGCATATACTTTAAAATCAACCGAGGCCTGCTCGCATTAAATATCAGATGTACTGCGAATTGAAAAGGTCAATGGCACTGGATGATAATTACTTCAGAGTTTTGGGAGCATTCGTGCTCATTGCATGTCACCTGCAGTTTTGCTTTAGAAATTCTGCTTCATTAATTGCTTTGTTTGTTCATAAATGTTTTGCAGTTGATAATTATCAGGGAAGAAATCAGCATATAAGGAGTCGTTTTAATATTTCATCATATTATTAACGTTGCAAAAAAGCTGCCTATTTTTTGTGGAGACTGTGATATATTTAAAAATATATATATATTTTAACTGATCACAAAATTATGAAGAGTAGTCCAGTTATCTACAGGGAAATAAATAAAAGTGGAAATTTTGTATACTTAATATCAGTGAGTGAGCACATAGAAAATGGCTTTAAAAAAGAACATATTCTGGAGGAAAAATGTGTGACTTCTAGACCCGTTTAACTATGAGATGGTACATAATCTCAAATAAGTCTAATTCGTTTTAAATATCATCTTTTGATTCAACACTGCCTCCCTCTGGACGCTCTAATTACTATTCCAACAATAGAAAACCAAAACCCTAATTTAACAGCTACCAATGACATAATTACCTCCATATGCAAATTAATTAACTCCAGATAACCGCAGGCAGGCAGAAGTGTGAAATATCCCCCACGATGTCACAGTTTTTGACCAAGATGAGTTCGTTAATATGGCATTTGGTTTTCTGGACTTTGATAGCCTCCAAAACAGCGTCCACAAACGAGTCCTCAACGCCGAACGCGCAGGTAGGCCTATTTCATGTTTTTATATTAATAATAAACTTTTTTGAAAACGTCATTTTTGCACCTTACGTATGTTAATGTCCACAGGTGAGCTCCTGCAATGTTACCGGTGTTTGGCGCAATGAGCTGGGTTCCACGCTGCGGGTGAAGGCGGAAGGCTCGGAGGTCAGAGGTGTTTATCAGACCGCGGTTGAGAGCACTCGCGGAGCCGCGGGTCATCACCGCTCCGCCCGCATCATCGGGATGGTCAGTGGCGGGACTCAACCTACCGTCTCTTTCTCCGTGCTATGGGAGAAAGGTAAACTATACACTTATTCGGCGACGTGCTGTGTGTTGCTGGAACTTGCGTCAAACGTGCTAAAAGCAAAGTTACCACACATTTCAAAACCAACACATCTAATATTTGGCCTAATTGCAATTGATTTCGTATTTTGGGTCGTTGGCCTATGTTCAAGACTATCACATTCTCTCTTCTTTAAATTGATAGTTAAGTCAACAATTTATCTTTGCAAATAAATATCCAAAATGATGGCATTAGTAAACAGTTTTAAACTTTAATGTTTCAGAATTCATTTTAATATATAATGCTAAATTAGTGCTCAAATGTTTGTGAACATTAATCATTGTTCTGGTTATATTGAACTTTATTTTAACTTAGTTTATGGAACTTGACGCATTTATTTGCTTGAAATTGTAGCATTAAGTTATTTACTTAAATCTTATTTACTTGTTTATAATTTTTTCTTTTATAATTTATATATTTTAATTGAACTGTTTTTTTTATTACAAGTAGCACAATTGTTAAACATTAAATAAAAAAGGCTATTGTACACACAAATTTTACCACATTTGAATGATTTTTGAAGGGTCATGTGAAACAAACAAAAACCCCCCCGAAGTAATGAATCTGAAATTTATTTAGCCTCCATACATAATTATCACAAATAAATAGTATGTAAAATATTAGTTATATGATTATTTTAAAATGTACTAATATATATATATAAAAAAATCGTAATTATTCTGAATAGTCAGTGTTAATCAGTCATCGACTAGCAAATCATATCTTTTAGATGGCTAACAATATACAGTGCATGTATTCTAAAACATTTGCAACCTATTTCAAACATTACATGTTATTTTTAAAGACTCTTTAGAGCATCAAAAATGCATACCAATAATGTGGTTGTATAAATGCATTTTAGGTGAATGAGTTTGCATTTTTTTTATTGAACCATTGATATGTTAATATAAAGCCCATAAAACAAAAAAATATATAATTAGAGGAATAATGCTTGCTAATTTATAAATAATAAAACATAGCACTTTAAATCCATCAATACATTTTTTTGGGGTGTTTTTAAAAATGTTTTTTATTTATTTTTATTTTACTGTCAGAGCATTTTATCTGGGTAACCGCACTGCCAAACTATCTTGCTTGCTGTTTTGTTAATATGCAGTTACTTTTAAATGGACATCAATTGGAAAAGCTTTTTGACAGCATAATGATCTGCTCCATTTACCAGCAGGGTTTAAGGCAGCGACCAATTCCTCCTGCTGGGAACTATGATAATTTTTTCAGAAACTGTGGTTACCATGGTACAATTGCAAATGTGTAATTTTAATTCAACACAATGCTACATGTGTGCTTTATCTGCAGGTTCATGCTCTGCTTGGGTTGGTCAGTGCTTTATTTTGGATGACGGGGCACAAGTGCTGAAAACGTTCTGGATGTTGCGCAGTGTTGCAGACAATTTGGCAAGTAACTGGGGAAGTACTAGGTAAGCGGTGTTGTGTAAATGAATTTTAAGTGCTTGTTGAACATCTGTGACTCCATGCATTTATTTAATTTTTTTTTGCATTATAGAATGGGAGAAGACGTTTTTCTCAAGATCGCAGTTTCAAATTAACTTGGTAATAGATTCTGTGTTTTAATTCCTTCAAGATGTGGATTTTTCCTGGAGATTGAGCTTGTAATATTGAAACCTGCTGAGATATAATAATAAAAAAAAAATCTCGTGTAAAACTATCAAGCTTAATAAAACATTGAACACAAAAGAAACGACTACATAATTTTGGACAGTCTTTGTGCAGCTGATTTTTATTTTTCCTGGTTAAGGCTGACATTTTCTTCTTTTGAGATTTTATACTCTTATTGTTTCTATAAACTTTTATGACCAATTCATTTTTATTGTTAGGCAACTAAAGTTTAGCTTAACATTCAGAAAAGAACAAATTGGAATAACTTTTTTTTTTTTTTTTAAGGCAGCATTTTCATCTCATGTGTTCTAATCAAGAAGACAAAGTCATAACTTCCTGGGACAAAACGCCTTGTGGACAAACTAAG
>CAIGQW010005633.1:6072538-6087324 GCA_903798125.1 Danio choprae | reverse complement strand
CATACATACATAGTTTACAATCGAACAGTCTTGTCCTTAATTTAATTTTCCCTATGCTTAAAATTCAGATTTATTGCCTTTTCCATGTTAAACATCATGATAATAAGGATTGAGCAACTTTAATGGCCTAATGAACCCATTTCTACACACTTTTCCTCATATGAACAGTTTTGTGTCCTATTAATCAGGCGTTGTAAGGCCTTTGCTGTATCGCATGGTTTAATACAGCCATCACGATACTCCCACTGAGCACAGCAGGCTTCAGGTGATGTGCTCCGATGGATCTAGGCCACAAATGTTCCTATATATATATATGTTCACAAAATAGCACTTTAAACTGCAGTTAGTATGTAAAAGCCACTTAGTTGAATCAGTCCCAAAATAAAGGGTCTAATGTAGCCAATTAATCATTGCATTCTTCAGGCAGGAGACTTCATGAGCATATTAAGTACACAAGTTGTTTGGTGGCTGATTATAGATGAGATATGCCAGATATTAAGGCACGCACATTAAATTTCTGTAGAATCCTATTATGAGTATCTGTAAGGTACACTAAATAAAGCAATACTGATAAGAACAGTGCAAATGAGTTTTTGGTAAGGCCAAAAATATGTGGCTTTTAAAATGTTTTGTTTAAGCAATTACACAAGCGGAGTCACAAATCTTATTGCTGCATGGCTTGGGTAAATTGAACCATTGGGTAGGAGCTTCTATAATAAATCTATATGTTCACGCATGAGTTTTAAAAAGTTTTTGTATGTTATTGCAATAATGTGTAATGTATTGCTGTGTATGTATTATTTGTTTTAAAACTATAGGGATGCACCCATATTAACATTCTAGCTGGTATTTATTTTAAACTGTCATAGCTCATGTTAAAGTTCAGTGTTTTTGCTTTCTCTTTGTAAAAATTACTTTAAAAAAAACGACATTAGAAACGTACCATGACATTTAATTTAGCATTGTTTTAATGGCAGCAAGGGGTTAGATGTAAAAATACTGTAATATTTAAAATGTTAAAAAGAAATTTTCATTTATTCATTATGCAAATATTCAATATAACTTAGCATTTGATAGTAAGGAACAAGCATGCACACAAACCATATTTAAAATAAAAATGTACATATTTCTTTACACACTGGTTCTTAAATAATAGAATTGTGCAAAAACATCTTAATGTATTCATTCATTGATTCATTTTCTTTTCGGCTTAGTTCCTTTATTAATCAGGGTTTGGAATGAACCGCCAACTTATCCAGCATATGTTTTAAGCAACAGATACCCTTCCAGCTGCAATCCATCACTGGAAAACACCTATATACTCTCATTCACACACATACACTACGGACAATTTTAGCTTACCCAATTCACCTATAGCGCATGTCTTTGGACTTTTGGGGGAAACCGGATCACCTGGAGGAAACCCACGCGAACACGTGAAGGACATTCAAACTCCACACAGAAAGGCCAATTGACCTAGCCGAGGCTCGAACCAGCGACCTTCTTGTTGTGAGGCGACAGCGCTACCCACTGCGCCACCGTGCCGCCATCTTAATGTATTATTAAATATAAATGTACAAAATAGGTATTCAATAAGCTGCAAAACCAAACAGTTTAAATGAAAATAAATTAATTTCACTTAAATGTCATGGAATCTTCAATGTACTTAATAGAAAAAATACACATTCATTAAATGATTTCATTAAGTTGATTTAATAAGACCTATTCTGAGCTGTTGGATTTTACCATGTATAACAGTATAAAACCAGGTATCAAAAATATAGTTCTTAGGTGAAGTTTTTTGTTCGTTTAGTTGGTAAAGTTTGCAATGACCTTCAGATTTCCTCTCACATCAGTGTCCCTGTCAGAATCCTCTTTTCTAGCACACCGACACACTTTTAAATGACAGCTCTGAATTGAGCTGCTCAATGTGTTTGGAGATTATCTGGAAATCATTGTACAGTATCTGTTGTGATTTGCCACACCGCAGGAGTCATTTAACATTATAAGGCACACATCTTATTGCCAAGCACTGTGATTAAAGACAGATGGGTTCTTAAATAACAAGGATGTTTTAGCTTTTATTTTGAATGGTTTCCAATATTTGAAAAATCTTTGAATTAAAGTCATGAATGTTGTATGAGGTGACAAATTGCATTTTTTATCATGCTAGTTTTATACACAAAAAATTAAGATGAATGATTGAATACTGTCTCTTTCTTTAGTACTGTGAGATGTGGGAGTGAGATGAATTCAGCATACAAAAAAAAAGAAAATCAGATTTGGCCAAAAATGGTATTTCTGTATTATTTCAATGCATCCCATTTTAAAATACAAAAAGAATGAATGAATGCAGTCTGATTCTGCCTTCACTGTGAGACGTGGGTGTGAGAGGGAGCCGTTCAGTATAAAAAGTATAAGAAAATATACAGTGGCTTTAGCAATATTTATTATAGAGCAATTTAAAGACTTCAGTTTTTTAGTCATGACACAATTTTAGTTGCTATACATTTACGTGCATTCATTTAGCTTTTATCCAAAGAAATTTACAAATGAGGATAAAAGAGTATATAGATGCACTGACGAGACAAAAATCACTAAACTATTTTTGTCTCGTCAGTGCATCTATATACTCTTTTATCCTCATTTGTAAATTTCTTTGGATAAAAGCTAAATGAATGCACGTAAATGTATAATTTGAGTCCTTCTATTGGAGTGTTTGTAGGAAAGTGTCTGGTGCATATGGTGAAGAAAAGGGTGTCTCCTACAGGTGGTTTGTCAAGCCCACTCACCTGTGTGAAGCACACTCAGAATTGCTTGAAAGAAAGTGTTTAGTTCAAATACAGAGGGAGTGTCATTGTTGGACAATTAAATGTAGATATTCAGTTCATATATTTGTAAGATGTACATTTGATTAGGGAAAAAAATTTAAACTTTTATTTTTCATTTCTTTCATTCTAGGGATTTTTTGATTTCACATGATAGGCTGTTTTCAGAAATCGCCCCATACCCTTAAATAGTGCTCATTTCAAGAGTTCACACTTAGCTGATGATTGGTTATAAAGCTTGTTTGGCATGCTGTCCCGGGAGAGAGCCCTGAGCTCATAGATCCTCGAGCCTGGGGCTCCCTCCCATTTGCAAGGCGAGAGGGGAGTTTGAGTTTAGGTAGATCTCGAGAACTCCCCTGCTGTAGTAGCTAATGAACGGATAGTGATTGCTCTTGAGATGACTACTTTCTAGGAGCATGTCTATGATGCCGATTTGAATTAATCAATTAACTTAAGTTGCATGTTTTTGGACGGTGGGAGGAAACCGCAGAACCCGGGGGATACCCACGTGAGCACAGGGAGAACGTGTAAACTCCACACAGAAACGTCAGCTGGCTTAGTAGGGACTAGAACCAGTGACGTTCTTGCTGTGAGGCAACAGTGCTAACCACTGGGCCACCGCGCCACCCATCTAGGAAAGGAGGAGTAGGGGTGGAAGGGGGGATTCTCCAAAACGAAGATGGCTGTGATATGGAACTTAGGGTATTTATAGTGGCTTAGGAATCGTCTGATTGGTGAATAATGAATTGGATAATGCGGGACCAGCCGCAGCAATCATAAGCACGTGATCCTCTCGAAATTAGTTTATAAATAAACTTCACTTAATGGAGCAACCATTTCTAGTGGTGTCCAAAACCATAGTGGACGTTCTGAAGTGCACTCAATCAATCCCACAGTGCACCGCAGTACAACCCATGTACATTTAACAGCTAGAAAAACCCATAATGCGTGTGCCTAATGAATTCCTGAGTCTGACCACAAGATGGAATTTTGTCTGGGTAAGTTTTGAATTGAAATATTATTTAATTAGAGTAACATTTGTACACATGACAGAAATCAAAGTAATTCGTTTCATTACTAATAGACAGCTCGCTAAGTGTTAAATAATTATCACAGGGTCTGACCAAGATGTTTAAAATCTAATTCGTCTGAGGGAATTATCAAGTAGTACAACACAAACAAAAGTGCTCCAATTCACTTGCTTCTTTTCACTCCTTTAAATGGATAATATTAGTGGACAAATGTAGGGAGTAGTGAATGAGGGCATAGGTGGGCAATTTTGTATACAGCAATAGTGTGAGCATTTAAGTTGTTGCCGATCAATTGGACCATATAATGTGTTCACTTGAGTCGTAGGCTTTGACCTTACATCATCATCGCATGTGATCTTCCCACACAGTGTGAGTTTGCTAAAATCGCATGGAAATTATACAGTGTATGGCCGATCTTAGGATAAACTCAAATACAGAAGGACTAAGCAAAACTGATGAAATTTTAGATTCTCTAATATTGATTTCCACTGTACGGTAGCAATCAATTTTCCATCTTCAGACCATTTACGCATTGCACGCAACCAAATTTGTAGCAAAGTTTGACTTGTCATAAAGATTTTGTGTGACTGTCAGCTCCTCAGACGGACTCATCTCAAATCATTAATTCTGTCATACGTCTGGCTTCTGTCATATAACACATTTCTGTTTTGTTCCAGTTTCATTCTAATTAGGTTTTTGCCCTTGGCTCTCAGGATGTAAGAAAGATGTGATCTGTTTAATAAAGATGTAGCAGAATCTGATTTACCTGCATTTCCTATCTTCAGCGTGTCAACTTCTCCCCGGAGATCTGCCACCCGGTGACTTCCAGTCTTTGAACCAGACTCTTCCTCCAGAAGATGCTCCCATCAGTCAGGGTTTTTTTTGGTTTCTTTGAGCTGAAAACAGAGCGAAATTATTTTGGGATGATAAACTAACAATACCGAAATGCCTTGAGGATGACAAATGCTCGCAGGCAGGTGTCTCCCTGAATATTCACAGCTTTGAGAAATGCCTGACGTTTATTTGTGTTCTGTCTGCTCAGACTGTCACTATAACAGGCTTGTGTCTTGTCAGTGGAGTCGGCCTTCTCATCAAGATTCTTAACCAAAATTTAAATGTTTATAGGATGACACCTGACTGCAGAAATTTTACCAGGCTCAGTGCAAAAATGTGCCTCTGTCAACATTTTTCCAAAAATGTATTTGCACCTACAATTTACTGCGGTTTTCAGTTGATAGGAAGTTTAGAGGCAGCAAAACGCAAACATCTTTTATTCCTATCCATGCAAGTTATGATTACTGCCTAGATTGGCAATTAAATAATTAAGACCTCTTCACATTGATAGTGATTATTCAGTACTAATGTATGATACAATGCTTTTGAAATAAATAAATAAAATACCTGGGTAAGAATTAAGAAATAATGAACATCTACTAGGCAAGTTGTTCTCGCAGAATAAAATCTGACAGGCTTATCAGCTCTTTCATAAGACTGAAGGGCTTTATTCTGCCATAACAACAGTCTAGATGTACATCAGGCCACTTAATACACAATTGCTTGCCACAAAACTAAACAATTAGGCACAAAACATTGATTTGAGATATAATAATTCATCATTTTTTAAATGAAATGTAAAGCTGACAGAAACAAAAATGACTATATGCAGCCTACACTAATCTATTTATTATTTAGCCACAAGATGGCAGCAGTCAAGAACAACGGCATTAAAGGAGCATATAAATATGGATATGAATGTATTTATTAACGATCATGATTCAAAGTACCCAGATGTGTCTCTGTGTTATGAATTTTAGTGGCTGTTATCTTATTGGTATAACATATCATGACTGTCGTGGTTGACCAATCAGAACCAAATATCCCAGAGAGCTGTGCAATAAATAAGAGATAATATACATCCAGCCAGTAATTATTGCAGAATAAAGCCTAATAGGCTTATCGACAGCCTGAAATGAAACTTTTTATCTGTCTAGGATATTTTTCAGGATCTAAAATAATCTGGAAATAAATGCATGTATAAGATAAAGATAAGTTAATATACCTGTAAAAATGCCACATAAATCAAATATGTTATGCTAAATGAACAATTGGACATGCTAGGTTAAAATAACCCCAAATTTGCGGTTGTCCAATTGCAAAACAGTCGTTAATTGCAAATTTGCAGTCACACCAAACAAAAACATTGACAAAAAAATGAACGTTTCAATGTACAATAACTATTGGTAGCATGAATTTTCAGAGAAACAATTATTTGAACATAGACATAGTTTCCTAGATATCTGCAAACATATTCTGGGTTTAATGTATGCTTTAGCTGACCATATGCATTACAGTGGATTTTTGATGCGCCATTCTGGCCATTTCCGTCATCTAGCCATCTGGTCATGTCATTCTTTTATACTTGCTGCTTTTAAGATCTGCCTTGTTCAGAATCAAAGATCTACACTGCCTGATTGAGACCAAATTTAAAGTGGGTCACACACTAGCCAAGAAGCACTGCAAAAAAAACAACTAAAAAAACCCAAAAACAAAACATTATTCTCTTCCAATCTTTTAAATATGAAAACAGTATTTACTTTAGATATACATTGAGTGTTCAGCTGCTGTCCTCTGAAATGTATTTTCGTCTCATTTTATACTTGAACAACTAAATGAATGTTTAGGTCTATTTCACTGACTGTATTCTGGTTATGAACGAAGTATTTCACTATCAGTGCTGATAAAGGATCCTCATGAAGATAAAGTCACAGCAGCCTAAAATGTAAAGAAATTGTAGCTCCTTTTAGCATCACTATTCTGTTATTTGATTTCCAAACTCCTGCAATACATGCATGAACAGTATAAAGTATAATAAAATATAAAGTATAAATACTTACAAAAAATAACCACACTTTTTACCACCATACACATTCAATACTGCCGCGTTCAAGAATCAACGTATTGCCACATTTTTTTTCTTGAGTCTGGGTGGCAGAGAATGATAAAAAGCTATCTTGCTGTTCTCATTTATACAGCTGCTGTGTCAGTACTTCCTTTTGTCCGTCGTTGGAATGAATAATATCACACAAGAACTTCGCCTCAGGCTAATTCACCTCAGACTGCAGGTTCACAGTTTGTCGTCGCCAGAGACCTCATATAGACGGGCCACACAGCCAGCATGTTCATGTCTGACTTCAGAATTGAAGCAGATTGGAAAGAACAGCTTGAGAGAGAGTAATCTAATGGAACAGTACGTCACAGTCTATTAGCGGACTAGCATGTTAGCACAGTTGTATTATGCTACAGAGTTGTCTTTTAGCGCCGCGGGGCTTTGCTGAAGTGTTTGAATTGTGTTCTGCGTTACATACTGGCACATTTATTCTACTTTAATATTTGTTGAATCTTTACCGGTACCTTGTTAAAGTCAGGTTTTTGTGTTTTTTGGTTCCTCAGGGCGCTCATGTTTAAGGTAAGATCCATCATTACAGCCTGAACTTTGATCCAGAGCTGGACCTGATCCTCAAGGCATCCGTGAACATATTTGGAGCTGAAATTTTCAGCTCTTGAAACATTTTTTTAAGTGCTCCCCTCAAGCAAACTCAACATTTTTTACTTGCACTTGCCCAGTGCCTTTCTCAATGATCATCAGTTTTTTCTTTGCAGAATCCAAAATAAACAATTGGACTTATTTCTGTAGGCTGAAGCAGGGTGAGAAAAATAAGATTATTATTTTTTTTTTTTGCATTTTGAGGTTTACATACAAAACTTCCTGCCACATTTAGTCAATATTTTCAATGTTTTATGCAGTAAAACTCACAGTTTTTTCAAAAATAAAATAAATTAAAACTTAAAATTCTTTTTTTATGAATACTTATATATGAATATTTTACACTAACTAGGTCAGCGTTTTAACCAAAACTAAAACTAGGGTTATTATAGAAAACAAAAACAATTTGTTTTGTTATTTTAACTATGTTAACTGAAATCAAAATGTAAAAATTAAACATAATATTTCTGCTAGTTGACAAGGAAATACATTTGCTTTTTTCATTTACTTGTTGCATACCCAATAAGCTGCATACATTGAGTGGCATTTATAGCTGTAGCTCAAACATGTATGCTTGTGTAAACATTTGGACATTTAAGAGTGATGCAGAAGCTAATATCCTATTTACCTGCCTTTTCCTCAGCTTTCCATTTTTCATAGTTTGCCTGTAACCTTTGAATCATTCAGCTGTGTGGTGTGGTCAGCCAGCTGGCTCTCTCTGACCCGTCAGCTTGGGTCCAGACCTCACACCTCTGTCCTCTGACCCGTCCAGCCTCTCACCACACCACCTGCCCCGCTATCATGGCCTGCTGCCACTCCACCTCCGCCAGTCCAGCTTCCAGTGATGCTTCTCTACTCGGCGTTCCAGAAACTTCCCCGGGAGTCTTTATTAGCCTTCTGACCCACATCTTCAGCCCAGGTGTTGCTATTCCTTGATGCGTCTGAAGGAGTTCAACTTGTTTTAAGTCCCCATGAAATCAAAATGAAAGATGTTTGGTTGCTACTATCAATATGTTAGATAACTTCATCTTTAATCTATTGAGCTCCAAAACAGTGACAACATTTGCATTTAGAAGATAGAAACATTCAAAACTTAAAGTTTCTCACTTCTGCCAATATCATTTAATAATTTTTATGACATCAACTCAATCGATTTCTGATTTTCTGACCAATCAAATCTATCTGAAGTGTCCCTCCCCCTTACAAGATGCTTTTGATGCAGCTGAAATCTGTTAATTATGCAACCGAGTGTTCACCTAAACAGTTGCGTATAAGAATTTGTTTTAATAAAAGATAAAAAAAACAAAAACATTTCCATCCAATAAGTCAAAGAGAACAAAATCGGCACTTCCTGATAACTGGCGCCCAATATCAAAAAAAGAAAAAAAAAATGGAATTTAGAAATTTATATAATAAATGACTACATTGCTAAATAACACCGCCCACTGAGAGAGCAGCTGGATCTAGGATCTAGGAATAATACTGAACCACTTTGATGATGGACTTTGGCTAAGGCGTTTTAGAATGACCAAAAGAACATTTCAGATGCCTGATCTGAACATTTCAGATTATTTCATTAATGCCATCCCACCTCACCCATTTTTTTTCATGTGCATGATGGAATTTATTCTCTAAATGTGTTTCCATCGTACCTCATGCACATTTTTTCTTAATAAAAAAAACTTTTATTTTACACAGTTGTGCGCATATGTTTGTTTTTACACATTTTCAAAATGTGCATAAAATAGGTGGATGGAAACACAGCTTATGATATCAACAAAACACTATTGTTTATTTTGTAAAACAAACAAACAAACAAACAAACAAACAAACAAACAAACAAACATAAAACCAAGTTACTCTGTCCTGCTCTTCATGTTTCAGATGAAATTACATCACTCGTTAAACTAAGCTGCACATTTCAAGGCACTTAAAGGGAGTTTTAATAACTTTGTTTTGGGTTGAAATGGTAACAGATGAATTGGCGCAAATGTTGGTGTTAAAGATACATTCCAGATCCTGCAGTGCACAGCAACACCTCATTTTGCAGACCAGATGGATGGTCATGCAGGAAGAGTGACATGGTTCACCTCCTTGTTTTCTTAATAAGTATTTAAGCTGTCATTTCATACAGTAGTATTTGGACATTTCAGCTGCATTTTAAACATCTAAATTTCAAGTCAGATTTCTTTTGTGTAACAGCTGGCATCAAGGTGGTTTTATTTTTAGGATGCAAGTCAGATCCCTTCAATTTCATGGATGAAGTGGCTCGCTTGAAGTGCTTTTTCCTTTTAAAGTGAATGCCACTTGATTTGATATTTTTTTTATTTAATGAAAATGTTGTTGAGTGTTCAGAAACGTTTTTGTGCCTTGTTCATTTCATAGTCAAACTCCCTGACAGTTTTAAATATGACTCTTCAATGTCAGAGTCTTTCAAAAGAGGTCTTAATGCTGTTGTTTTGGATGAAGGTAAAATGCATCTCCCCTTTTTTCCCTAAGCTAACTAATATAAGCACATATGATTCTCCAAAAGACATTTCACCTGCTTCAGTCGAATTAATGTAGCTCATAAATCAAATCAGCTTGTTGTTATTTAATCTGGTTGAAAAGGTAGGATCTTTATGCCAAATTCTGACCCCACCATCCGAATGTTGCAGTAGAAATCAAGACACATCAAACCAGGCAGCTTTTGTCCAATGGTCTGTGGTCCAGTTTTAGTGAGCCCATGTGAATTGTAGGGTCAGTTTGCTGTTATCTGACAGACGTTTACTCTTTTTCTTCTGCTGCTGGAGCTACTCTGCTTCAAGGTTTAAGATGTTCAGCAGACTTCAGTTGAAATGGCTGAATCAGTCTAGTCCTTTTCCTTTCACCTCTGACATCTGACATTTCTGCCCACAAAATTGCCTCTTTTTGGATTATCTCTTCTTTAGACTCTTCTCCAAAGATGTGGTTGTGTTTAAATCCTGAAGCAGTTTCTGAAATACTCTTGCCATCCTGTCTGTAAGATACTGTTGCTGTGCTTCACTGTTTCTGGTCTCTTATTTTTGTTTTTGTTTATTTATACATTCATTTTCTTTTCGGCTTAGTCCCTTTATTAATCTGGGGTCGCCACAGCGGAAGGATCTGCCAACTTATCCAGAATATGTTTTACGCAGCGGATGCCCTTCCAGCCGCAACCCATCACTGGGAAACATCCATACACACTCATTCACACTCATACACTATGGCCAATTTAGCCTTACCCAATTCACCTATAGCGCATGTCTTTGGACTTGTGGGGGAAACACGCGAACACGGGGAGAACATGCAAACTCCACAACTTAGATCAGCATACCTTGAGTCCATTTTTGGAATACAAATTAAGATATTTTAGATAAAATCTGAGAGCTCTCATAGACAGCAGTTGTCACAAGATGTTCAAAGTAAAAAAAAGGACCCAATCATTCCATGTGACTTCAGTGGTTCCACTTTAATCATACAAAGTTCTAAGAACACATTTGTGTGGCAAAAAATATCTAAATAAAACATTGTTTGCATATATCCTCTCTCCCGCATCAAGTCAGGGTGTGTGTATATATTACGGTCAGTACAACATATTGCCATTATATACAGCAGTGCAAAATGCAAGTGGCATAAATGCTCACTTTGATCTGAAGCCGAAGACATTGGCGAACAAACTTCTTTTACAGTCAAAGTCACATAAAACCATTACTGTAAAAGGAGGATCTTAATTTGTGTTCTAAATATGAACGGATGTCTCAGGGGGATTGGAATGACATGAGGGTAAGTAATTAAAAACATAATTTTCATTTTTGGGTGAACTAACCCTTGAATGTTTGTTTTTCCCACTTCACTGCCGTAGGTGCCTTTTTTCGTTCCCCGATATTTTTGAGCCAAGCACATTTTCGTTTCTTTTCTTGGTGTCCTGACTCCGCTTTTATGAACCTGAATGTATGATAAAGTTTGAGAATGTGCAGCAGAGCTCATTTATTTGAAATATTACCATCAAATCAAATACTAAAACTACGTGCATCCCGTACAGATTGGTAGGTTTAATAATGGACACAAAACACATTTAATTAACTATTAACTACGACAATTTAAATACTACAAACCACCAAACACTTGAAAAAAAATCTCTGAATACTAGAAGACTATTCTATGACAGAAGCCTTTGCTTTGTGAAGCTGGGACACTGCAGGCATCATGACCTCTTTCTCTCCATAATGTCCCCGTCCCACTGAAGCTCCTGTCGCACCTGTGATTAGATGACTCACGCCGCAGCCTGACACTCTGATTGCCTGCATAATACAAATAATGCCCCAATAAAAGTCTGTTTTCCCTCTTTTGGTCTTGCCCAGAATCCCTGGTAATCTACCCATATCTGCCCTGAATAAATAAGCATGTAAATGTATTGTTTATCCGAGCTCAAAAGACAACAGAGAGAGCCCGACGCCTTCTTCACCTGCTCAAATTTTCCCTTCCAGCAGTATCCAGTGCCAAATTGTGTGCTGAAATATCATAAAAACAGAACTAAACTGCTCACGCAATCCTCTCCTAGGAGCGGCTAACTAACAGTAGCTACAAAAAAACAGGGTCGTAGATCTGCGCTATTCAAATATTGAAGCCCATGGTATTTTATTCATGTATGAGCAGATGTGTTTTTTTTCTTCTTATTTTTTTGGACAGGACTGTTTAAATAGTCCCGTACTGCACAAGTTTGAAAATATGGTTTTATAATGGCTGCAAGCAGCAGGGGAAAATATCTGTTGGTTGCTAACATGAGCCTGATTGTGCCGATGCCAGCTTTGAGAAACCAGAGACATGAGAGAAGAAGAGAGAAAGAGAGAGAGAGAGAACACATTGTGTGAAAAATCTTGAGGAACAGCATTTTGGATCTCAGGGGACTTGAGAAGATTTTGGCAGGAAAGCAGAGGGCGAGTTGCAGGGATGAGGGTAAATATCATTAATAATTGTGGACTGTGGGTATGAACGCAGAAACTGAAGTAGACCATATTTTTTGTCATGTAATATTAAATAGGTTTGTTTTTGGAGTTGGAAGTAGCCTAAAACCACTACATCTAGTGATTCATTTTGGAGTTTGCAGCTCAAGGAAGTGATTTGCAATAGTACTGTTCAGCGGAAGCTTTTTTATTTAATGTGCCAAGTGTTTTGTTTGAATGTAGTTTAAATGGACAGTTTTAGAAAATATGCTCAAGTGCTTTTAAGCCGAGGCCTTGAGGTTTGTGTTTCTAAAATGTTTTGGGTTAAAAGTTACAGGGTTAAGGAGGTAGTTCAGCTAAATTAAAAATATTTTCATGGGTAATTCAACACATTCAAGATGTAGGTGAATTTTTCTAGTCAGTAGGTCATTAAAGAATATTTTTAGTTGAAACTGTGCTATTTGGTGATTCATAAAATGCTAGCGAAAATGTTAATGGAATGTTAAAAACATATACAGCCAAAACAAATTGTGACTCCTGAGGATACACCGAGGTCTTATGTTTGTGCTAGAAACTGAACATTACTTAATACAATTACATTTTTTAGCATTCCAAGCCAACAGATGATATAAAATTCTGCTTATTATAAGAACACACTAGAGTTATGTCTTATGCCTTACACTACTTTAAATACTCAAAGAATTAGAACAATTTTTGAAACATTTAATACAGAACATATTTTCTTTCAATCATTCATTTTCTTTTAGGCTTAGTCCCTTTATTAATCTGGGGTCGCCACAGCAGAATGAACGGCCAACTTATCCAGCATATGTTTTACACAGCGGATGCCCCTCCAGCTGTAACCCATCACTGGGAAACATCCATACACTCTCATTCACACACATACACTACGGACAATTTAGCTTACCCAATTCACCTATAGCGCATGTCTTTGGACTGTGGGGGAAACCGGAGCACCCGGAAACCCACTTGAACCAAGTTTGCATGTTCTCCCCGTGTTCGCGTGGGTTTCCTCCGGGTGCTCCGATTTCCCCCACAGTCCAAAGACTGTGAATATAGGTGAATAGGGAAGGCTAAATTGTCTGTAGTGTATGTGTGTGAATAAGTGTGCATGGATGTTTCCCAGTGATGGGTTGCAGCTGGAAGGGCATCTGCTGCGTAAAACATATGCTGGATAAGCTGGCGGTTCATTCCACTGTGGCGACCCCTGATTAATAAAGTGACCAAGCTGAAAAGAAAATGAATGAATGATAGCACTCTTTAGTATCTTCGCATGCAAGCATGGGTACACAGATTTGAAGAGTTAAAAGCTTTCATCTGTCTTCATGTGAAAAAAAAAACTATGGCTCTGACATACCTGTGATTGGACTCAGAAAGTGCTTTAGTGTGAATAAGACAGTCTCCGTCTGCTGTCTCTCCGCCAGACGTCCTGCAGAGCCACACGTCTCATCGAGTGCCTAATCATACAAGCGCAACACAAGAGTGTGACAGTCATCCACATCTAACACTAATAATCCTGCATGACGGTGTCAAATACAATCTGAAGTCAAATAATCAGCTCTAAATAATTATCTGCTGTTTGTGAATTATTCTTAGCAAGTTACCTTGAATCTCTCTTTTTCTAATAATGTCATAACATTAATTAGAGAATCTCGGATGCGGGTTATTAAATCGGTTGTTCTTTTTTCAGTCATTATGAGTAAGGTTCTTGCTCATCTAGATGACTCCAGGTGAATGTTGATTGGATCTCCTGGGATTTCAGACCAGCTGCCTGAGCTTAACGCTAAGACTGTGGGCAAATTGATAGTATTGAAAAGCTAGTGTGTATATATTCACATAATGATTCATATGCTGGTGTATATAGTCACATGATTCATTTGCAGGTGTATATAGTCACAAAATGATTCACAAGGATATGCTGGTGTATATGTTTATAATAATCAATATGCACATGCTTGTGTACTGTCACATAATGATTTAAATGCTTGTGTATATAGTCATAATGATTTATATGCATATGTTAGTGTATATAGTTACATGATGATTCATATGCATATACCGGTGTATATAGTCCAATAATGATTCATATACATATGCTGGTGTATATAGTTACATGATGATTCATATGCATATCCCGGTGTATATAGTCCAATAATGATTCATATACATATGCTGATGTATATAGTCACAATATGAGTCATGTACTGGTGTATAATGACATAATTCATATGCATTTCCAATGTATATAGTCACATAAAGATTCATATGCTGATGTATATAGTAACATCATGATTCATATGCTGATGTATATAGTCACATAATGATTCATATGCTGATGTATGTAACAACAAAGATTTATATGCTGGTGTATGTAGTCACATAATAATTTATTTGCTGGTGTATGTAGTCACATAATGAT
>CAIGQW010005633.1:5975572-6061486 GCA_903798125.1 Danio choprae | reverse complement strand
GTGTGTGTGTGTGTGTGTGTGTGTGTGTGTGTGTGTGTGTGTTTATAGTTTTTTTAATACTTCGATTTAGGAAGTAAATGTTAATTTTCAAAAGTGAGAGTCAAGACTTTTATGATTATATATATATATATAAACAAACCATATATATATAAACCACATATATAGTGATTTGCCTGTAGCACAAACAATTTGGTACAAGCTATATTAAAATTTTTAATACTTGGATTTAGGGAATCATTTCAAAAGTATGTGCATAACTAACACCAATGCTTTCCTCCAACACTGTGCATTTTTTCGTCGATTTGTGTCTCATCTGACCTGTAGCAATGTTCGCTTTCTCTACTTTCAGGCCGCAGTGGATTGTAACCTGTGACTGACGGCCTCAAGGTCCAATTCCAGCACTTGAAACAAGAAATTATGAAATGAATTCTTCTGGAGTGAATACCTTACTTCTATCGTTTCAGCAGCTCACCCACGCTCTCATTCTGCCCTCCAGACCTTGGCACTCGGTTTACTGTGCTGTAATAAAATACACACACATATTTGAGTGTAAACATCTTATCAAAGCTGAGCCTCATTTCAGCACTCTCTCATTACCAGCTTTTCTCCATCTGCATTCACTGACTTTGCTCTTGCTGGAATCCAGTCTGGCCTTTATGACTGCGGTGACATTGACATCAATTAAATGGAAATATGTACCGAGCAAAATGAAACGCGACTATGGCGCCGCAGTTCAATTAAAAACCGACTTAATAGTACCAGGCAGGAAGAAGGTGAGAAAATCAACTTGAGGGGAAGATGAAATGAGAAAAATAAAACATAAACAGCACGTGTGTGTGTACTTCTTATGTCAGGAGACCCCATCAACAAGCGCTGTTGACCTTTAACCGGTATTTCTGATTTAGAATCATCAGCTTAATTCATTTGTTGAGATATAAATATTGTAGCTGTCATAATAAAAAGGGGATTTTGATATTTATGTTTTATAGAATTTTGAGATTTTGGACTTTTCACAAAGTCATCTTTCATCTTCAGTCAAATATACACTTTCAAGTGTCATACTTTTTGATTACAATACATCTTTTTAAAGACAGTTTTTTATATTCTTCATTCATTCATTTTCTTTTCGGCTTAGTCCCTTTATTAATCTGGGGTCCCCACAGCGGAATGAACCGCCAACTTATCCAGCATATGTTTTACGCAGCCCTTCCAGCTGCAACCCATCACTGGGAAACATCTATACACATTCATCCACACACATACACTACGGACACTTTAGCTTACCCAATTCACCTATAGCGCATGTCTTTGGACTTGTGGGGAAAACCAAAGCACCCGGAGAAAACCCATGCGAACATGGGGAGAACATGCAAACTCCACACAGAAATGCTAACTGACCCAGCCGAGGCTCGAACCAGCAACCTTCTTGCTCTGAGGCGTTTGTGCTACCCACTGCGCCACCGCGTCGCCCCTTTTTTTTTTTCATTCCTGCAAAATAATAACAATTATAATTAAGTATGCACCAATATGGAATTTTGACCGATATCGATAATCGATAACTTTTTCGATTTGGTGGTTTTTACATTAGCCGACAGATATGACTTTTTTCAAACACTTTCAAGTGTTTCTTTCATCACACTTCGTGATTTGATTTTGATTACAATACATCTTTTTAAAGACAGTTTTCTCAAAATTCTTGCAAAAAACAATAATGATTATAAGTAAGTATGCACCGATATGTGTTTTTTAATATTTGGAGGTTTGCCTATTAGCAGATAAAATAAACAAAAGTCAAACATCTACAGTGAACTGATTGCATATTAAACATAACTACTGAAATAAACAGAAATTATTCCAGAAAAAGGCATAAATAAAGCAACCAAGACCCTAAACATTAACCAAAATACCAGTAAAATAATAAAAAAGAGACAGGTAGCAAGCACTAGAAGTAGTTCAAATAGTAGAAAAATACAGGATTTATCGGCTTAAAGATATTGGCCTAATTTTGTTATCGAACCAATAACGATAACAATAAAAATAGCATTTATTGGCTGATATCGGAATATGGCTGCCAATACATCACTCATCCCTTATATAAATAATCATTTTCTCCTGCACTGAGGCAAAAATCTTTATTTTCAGCATCGCTTACACCATAAACCTCACCGTTTTATTCATAACTGTATTCTGAAGCTTTTTACAGAGGCATATGTTCATACATAACTTGCATGACTATACTTAACATTTTATTCAGAAAATGTGTTTTTCACAGTGGTTTCTGAATTATGCAGAGATAGAAAGAGATTTCCAAAATACAAAAATTAAAATAAAAAAACCTTTTATGCTAATGTGCAAAAATAACAATGAAACAAGCATTCTGAGCATGACTTGTGCAGGAAATATATGTATATTTGGGCATATTGTGTGAAATAATACAGAAAAAAGATAAATAAAAAGAATGAATAAATAGTAAATGAAAAAATAAAAATAAATAAAATAAAAAATAAAAAAGAAGCATGGTGATAACTGTTTTTTTTATTATTAATACTATTATTACAATTTATACCTCTATTCTCATAAAGTGCCTTGCCTTAACAGAATAATAGTTCAGGAAAAAATATAGAAATTAATACAAAATTTGTCTTCATTTATTTGCGCTCCACATGATCCAATACCATTTGGGTTTCTTTCTTCTAGTGAACACAAAGGAAGTTAGTTAGAAGAATGTTGAAATCTGGCAGTCAGTAACTTCTATAGTTTTATTCAGTTTATTTTCCACTATGGAAGTCAACAACATTCTTCAAAATATCTTCTTCTTTGTTCAACAGAAGAAACAAACATGCACAGAATTGGAACCACCTGATGGTAAGTAAGTTTTAATTTTTGGGTGAACTATACCTTTTACTGACTCATGTCGCTGAATTCACAGCTCCATCTGGGTCCATCTCGCTCCTGCTGCTCCCGGGTCACGTCCTCTCCGACTTCCTGTCAGGCTTCCAGCTGGTGTCACTTGTGAATTAGAGTATCCAGACTCCAGAAGCTGTTCATCAGTGTGGGTGGTGGACTGGACCTGTGTCTGCGGTGTTGCCGCCGTGTCTCTGGGTGATGCCAGGTCACATTTGGCTGCAGTTTCCAGCTGAGGCTCAACAGCTCTTCTTAGCCTGGATTGAGAGACTCTCTGGTCCAGCTGGATCTCCACAAGCACTGCTTGCTTGCATGTGCGGCCTGCGTACAAGAGACTTGAGACTAAATGAAAGTGGAACAAATTGATCCAATGTTGTTTTAAAGGGATAGTTCCCTAAAGGGATAGTTCCCTAGTTCACAATGGGAAAGCTCAGACATGTAAAGTCATTTTAAGCTTTTTATATTTTCAAAAATGTATGTAATTTTTTAAATTATAATATGTTATTTTGCAACATATTTTTAAAACCATAAAATTGAATAAAATGGTATAAAATTACCATTTCAGTGTATATATATATATATATATATATATATATATATATATATAGGCCTCACAGTGGTGCAGTGGGTAGCACGTTCGCCTCACAGCAAGAAGGTCGCTGGTTCGAGCCTCGGCTGGGTCAGTTGGCGTTTCTGTGTGGAGTTTGCATGTTCTCCCTGTGTTGGCGTGGGATTTCAGGTTTCCCCCACAAGTCCAAAGACATGCGGTACAGGTGAATTGGGTAGGCTAAATTGTCCGTAGTGTATGAGTGTGAATGGGTGTGTATGGATGTTTCACAGAGATGGGTTGCAGCTGGAAGGGCATCCGCTGCGTAAAACATATGCTGGATAAGTTGGCGGTTCATTCCGCTGTGGCGACCCCAGATTAATAAAGGGACTAAGCCGAAATGAAAATGAATGAATGAATGAATATATATATATATTATATATATATATATGTATACATATATATATGTATGTATACTGTCTATAAAATGCTTGTATAGTACAAATTTTGTAACATTTCAAGATTAGAAATGTACAGTGCATCCGGAAAGTATTAATAGCGCTTCACTTTTTCCATTTTTATTTTATGTTACAGCCTTATTCCAAAATGGATTAAATTTATTTATTTCCTCAAGATTCTACACACAATACCCCATAATGACAATGTGAAAAAAGATTTTTTGAAATTGTTGCAAATTTATAAAAAATAAAAAACCTGAAAAATCACATATACATAAGTATTCACAGCTTTTGTTCAATACTTTGGCATTCTTTGGCAAATATTTTTGCCCATTCCTCTTTGCAGTACCTCTCAAGCTCTATGAGGTTGGATGGGAAGCGACGGTGTACTGCCATTTTCAGATCTCTCCAGAGATGTTCAATAGGATTTAGGTCTGGGCTCTGGCTGGGCCACTCAAGGACATTCACCGAGTTATTGTGAAGCCACTGATATTTTGGCGGTGTGCTTTGGGTTATTGTCCTGCTGGAAGATGAACCGTCGCCCCAGTCTGAGGTCAAGAGCACTCTGAAGCAGGTTTTCTCTGTCTGTACATTGCTGCATTCATCTTTCCCTCTATTCTGACTAGTCGTCCAGTTCCTGCTGCTGAAAAACATCCCCACAGCATGATGCTGCCACCATCATGCTTCACTGTAGGGATGGTATTAGTCTGGTGATGAGCGGTGCCTGGTTTTCTCCAAACGTAACGCCAGGCATTCACTCCATTCAGATCAGAAAATTTTGTTTTTTATGGTCTAAGAGTCCTTCAGATGCCTTTTGGCAAATTCCAGGTGGGCTGCTATGTGCCCTTTACTAAGAAGTGGCTTCCGTCTGGCCACTCTACCATAAAGGCCTGATTGGTGTATTGCTGCACAGATGTTTGTTCTGTCCACAGAAGAACGCTGGAGCTCAGACAGAGTGACCATCAGGTTATTGATCACCTCCCTGACTAAGGCCCTTCTACCCTGGGGGGGGGTGGAATATGTCTGGTCACAAACAACCTAAAGGCTAGAGCTCAGGATCTTAGCGTGTGTTTACTGTGGTGAACGTCACCACTCATGAATAAATCATCAGCGATGCACTGAACACGACTGCTGTTAAAATGAGATTATGAAGACGCAAATAATTCTCTCCAAGCTAAACATCTGAGGTTTGAAGCCAAAACCAGCGACTTCTGCTAGAACTGTGCTGTGGACACAAAAAGTGGAGTGCTAAAAAACCTTACACGAATCCCATCTTAGCATAAAAAATGGACCCCGTTGGTTTAAAATGATGATGAGAACACAGAGTTTGCAGAGAAGAAGAAAACTTTCTGTCTTTCATCCAGCAAAAAAAAAAAAAACATGAATATTGGACAGTTGAAGCCATGAATATACATGAAAGAATGTTTTATTTTAGCGTTATTCACTCTTGTCAGGACAGAGACGAGATCATTCTGAAGGCTTCTCACACTTTCAGCGCTGCATATCCTTATTTAATTTTCTATTTTAGCAGCTGTCAGAGATGCTCGCGTTTCATCATGCTTTTACGAAAAGAAGAAATGAAGAAAAAAAGTCTGTTAAATAATTCAAGCCGAATGTCACTGACATCAGCATTTCTAATTATGTTTGATTATTTATATTTAAATCTAAATAAAAATAAAAGATATATGAATATAATCATTTACATTTTAATGCAATTATATTATGCATTTTTGATATTATATAGGTCAACAACAATATATGACATATTTCAATGTTTTAAAATCTGGTCACTCTATATACGCAATAGTAACAATCATAAATTACTGTTGATGTGAATGTTTATTATTATTATTATTATTATTATTATTATTATTATTAATAATATTAGCAATAATAATAATAATACACTCAAAAAATTACTTTTGTTGCTTGTTCAAACTACTGGTTTAAAATGAGTTTAGCTTGTCAGCTAAATACAAAAGTCTAAATATTTTTAGATGAAATATAAACATGATGAATATAATTTTTGTTCCAGTAGATAATTTGTACATTTATTTTTAAATATATCTACACTAATAAGTTACAACAACAACAACAACAACAACAACAACAACAATAATAAAATAAAATAAAATAAATAATAATACACATTGTCACAAACTGTAATCATATATAGGAAAACGATATGAAATTAAATACTTCAAAATCAAAATACACAAACAGTGGTTAAAAAAAATATCAGCTAAATACAAATGTTAATATTTTTATACATATTATGAATATGATTACCATAATATAATTAAAATATTTCGAATAATTATTAAATAAATATGTGTTTGTATGTTATAATTTAATTTTGCAACATTTTTTAGCATAAAAAGCACTATACAAATACAATATTTATGTTTGCAACATTTACTCATTTGAAGGCTTCTCAAACCTTCAGCGCTTCATATCCTTATTTAAATTTCTATTTCAGCAGCTGTCAAAGGCGCTCGCGTTTCATCACCCAGTTAGGAGAAGAAGAAATGTCCTCAGATTTCCTGAGTCCTGTTTGTTCAATAAATCAAGCCGAATGTCACTGATATCAGGGTTTCTAATTACGTCTGATTTGTTTGAACAGCCTTGACTAATGCAAATGCAGCGTTCGCTTACAAAATATATTCCAAAGTCACTCACACAATGTTTTCTTATGATTAGGTTACTTTGCATGTAAGGCCTGGGATGTTTTGCATCTTCTTGACCATTGAAATCAGTTTCTAAAAGCAGACCTGTAGCTATGAGGTAACTGAGGTCAGAAATAAAATTTGTAAGTGCTGTAAATGAAAAATGATTTCAAAGTAGGCTGATGAATACATTCAAAAGTGAATGACCTCTGCCAGGTTGCCTGACCCAGTTATTATTAGTGTCATTAGGCCTGGTTGGCCTTTTGTCCCTGGGTTATCATTAAAACAAAAAACTTAACATTCAAACTTTAAGCACAACTTAAAGTTACCATAGCATGAAATCTGGGTATACCTAGGCATAGCTGAATAGTAGAAATTTAGTACATGGAAATGACAAACACAACTAATCAAACATAATTGTTCCTCATTGTCATGTAAATCCTGTGAGGGTAAAATCCCTGTGAAAAACAGGCCAATCAGAATAAAACACTGGCTGTGATGATCCACACGGGATCATTCATATGCATGCCCCAGGCTGTGTTTGATTGGCCACAATGTTTCCTAGTGAGATTACAACAATGATGATTTTCCTCCCTTATTTTTAAGTTTATCTAGGCTTATATTAAACACACCATGTATGTGGGGCTTTTATTTTGAAAACGAGAAAGCTGGGAACTTAGCAGTTTTTTGAAGTAGGCAGCCATACATGAACACAGTGTTCACAGCTCATCAGAACACAAAATGTGGGAAATGTCGACACACTCAAAAAATTACATTTACTGTTTGTTCAAACTACTTATTTAAAATGAACTGAAACAACACAATTCTTGAGTTTTTTGGGGGGACAATTTAATTGTTTTATGCTCAATCCACCAAAAAAACTAAATAAGATAACTTAATTCCTTCATGTTGCTCCAACACAAATTTTGTGGAACCCAGCATTTATACAGTGTATAAATTTATTCAGCGCCACCCAAAAAGGCATAAAGTCTGTTTAAATGTATATCTCCTTAGTTTAATAGTTTAATGTGTATATTGTGAAATATTGTATTACCTTACAATATTAATGTTTCAGAATTGTAATGCATTACATAACTATTAAATAACTACAGAAGTAGGACTTAGAAACAGAGTGTATACTGTTTTGTATTAATCAAAGTAATGTCATCAAAACTCACTTTGTAGTGTAGTTGCTAGTGATTGCTTTCAATACACACCATCTAGCAATTAAAATGTAATATTTCACCTTCAATATCGGATATCCTTCCAGCTGCAACCAAGAACTAGGAGACATCCATACACACTTATTCCCACTCATACACTACGGCCAATTAAGTTTTTTCATTTCACCTATAGCACGTCTTTGGTCTGTGGGGGAAACCGGAGCACCCGGAGGAAACCCACACAAGCACAGGGAGAACATGCAAACTCCACACAGAAATGCCAACTGACGCAGCCGGGACTCGAACCGGCAACCTTTTTGCTGTAAGGCAACAATGCTAACCGCTGAGCCACCGTGTAGCCCCTACTGTGTTACAGCAAAGGTCTTTTATTAACTGAATGCTTACTTTTCTAATGCGTTACTACCAACAATGGTTCCAATAGTCAAAAACAAGCTTTTCATTGTAGAGGTAAATTCTGTGGTTATAAATGAGCAATTACACAAACACCTACTATGTAGATATCAGAGAACAATTCATCATATTGAATCAATGCACACTGTGGCACCTTTAACTGGTTAATGTGACAGCATTAATAAAGTAATTAGGGCTTTAATAAAGTAAGTATGGGGGCGACATGGTGGCGCAGTGTTTAGCACTGTCGCCTCACAGCAAGAAGGTCGCTGGTTTGAGTCCCGGCTGGGTCAGTTGGCATTTCTGTGTGGAGTTTACACGTTCTCCCCGTGTTGGCATGGGTTTTCTCCGCGTGCTCCGGTTTCCCCCACAGTCCAAAGACATGTGGTATAGGTGAATTGAATAAACTAAATTGGCCGTAGTGTATGAGTGTGTGGATGTTTCCCAGAACTGGGTTGCAGCTGGAAGGGCATCCGCTGTGTAAAACATACAATGGATAAGTTGGTGGTTCATTCCGCTGTGGTGACCCCAGATTAATAAAGGGACTAAGCCAAAGGAAAATGAATGAATGAATAAAGTAAGTATGTGAATGTTGGGTTTAGTGATTCTTAGTGAAGGTTTTAACTTTTTTGGAGCATTTTCTAGGGGATTGCTTGTCTATGTTTTCATATAAATATCTGGCAACACGGTGTTTTTAGCACTTCAACTGACAGGCAGAAATCAAATAAATAAATAAATTGCTGTGCGGACAGTTTTTTGCTGAGGAGATTATGTTCAACGTTTTAAATAAACAAAACAACCATCATTATCTGTACAAAGCTGTGTCAAATGCTATCAAAACAGTAGAATAATGACTCTCATAAACAGATCTATAAATGAAAACACTGTGATGATAAAATGTGATAATAAAATTCATGAAAATTGATTAGTTGCTGCTTTGATTCTTTAAGTTGAATCAAATTAACATTACAAGTAATTTCAACTTGCATTAGTTTCAACTCACTTAAAACATGAAGGTAAATCTTAACCGCAATCAACATAATCTACTTATTTTTAAATAAATAATAATACATCATATAAAAACATACACTCAAAAATGACTTTTGCAGCTTGTTTAAACTACTAATTTAAAATGAGTTTAAACAACACAATGCTTAAGGTTTTTTGGGACAACTTAATGGTTTTATGTTCAATCCACTTTCGATTTTTGTTAGGACAGCATAAAGGAATTGTGTGAAACCCAGCATATTTTTTTACAGTGTATTTTGTCATGACTTATTGATCATACCTGGTTTACACTGCCCATATTGAGCATATAAAGAATACAGAGCATCATTCAAACACCATATGAAAAAATGACACATAAACAGTAGCATTTAAAGTTAATATGAGTTACATATGTACCCATAATTATTGTTCAATTCTTAAAGGGACAGTTCACCCAAAAATGAAAACTCTGGCATTATCCAAACAGACCTCACCACCCATTTACTTCCATAGTATTTATTTTTCCTTCTGTGACAGTAAATGGGTGGTGAGATCTGCTTGAATACTGACATTCTTCCAAATATATTCCTCTGTGTTCAGCAGAACGAAGACATTTGTACAGGATTGGAGCAACCTGAGGGTAGATGATGGCTGAATGTTCATTTTTTTTGGGTGAGCTATGCCTTTAACAACATCCAAACCTCACCAATTTGAAAACTCTGGCTATGGCCATGTCTATAAAAAGCCTGTAATCACAGATGCTATTCAATTTCACAACTAGCGATCATGTTGCTGAATTTGAATGTGGAAAGATGAATTGGTGCTGCCGTACTCACATATATTCCTTATTGGGAAGCTTGCAGGTGAGAGATAAGGTAGAGAGGCGCGCCGCACAGATGGCTGAGAACAAAAAAACATGTTTTTGGTTTTTTTTTCTCCTCAGAGAGACTGAAACAAAAAGGTTGGTTGAACAGAGTGAAATTTGTTAATATAAAATGAGCTTATTCTTAAATGCAGCATTTAAACGACAACAGGGGATATGTATCTCAAATATAGCAAACACAAACATCTTTTCATATCAAATGCTTCTTCTGTTCACACTTTTGATTCTATACCTATTATTCCTTCCTAAAATATTGTCATAAAATATAAAACAGCAGAAATATGTTTTCATGAACACGTACCTATTTACGCTGTGAGTATAAATATGAAGCAATTACACAAATTTCATTTCAAATAAATGACAAAAAAATAGTCATTTTTAGATGTTACTGTAATATATGATATATTTTAATTAATATATTTTAATTTTAGTATATAATAATAATAATAATAATAATAATAATAATAATAATAATAATAATAATAATAATAATAATAATTGCCTCACAGCAAGAAGGTTGCTGGTTCGAGCCTCGGCTGTGTCAGTTGGCGTTTCTGTGTGGAGTTTGCATGTTCTCCCCGTGTTGGCGTGGGTTTCCTCCGGGTGCTCCGGTTTCCCCCACAAGTCCAAAGACATGCGGTACAGGTGAATTGGATAAGCTAAATTGTTCATGGTGTATGAATGTGAATGAGTGAATGGATGTTTCCCTGTGATGGGTTGCAGCAGGAAGGCATCTGCTGCGTAAAACATATGCTGGATAAGTTGGTGGTTCATTCCGCTGTGGCGACCCCTGATTAATAAAGGGACTAAGCCGAAAAGAAAATGAATGAATGAATAATAAACAAACCTTTCTCATGTCAAAAGAGAGAGGGAGAGAGAGAGAGAGATAGAGAGAGAGAACACATAAAAACTAAAATAACTTATTTTTTAGGGATATTTATCTCAAATTTAGCAAACAGGAAGACCTTTTCATATCAAATGCTTCTTCTGTTCACACTTCGACTCAATGGAGAGCAAACAGAGGCTTCTGATATTGCTTTCTTCTATACCTATTATTCCTTCCTAAAGTTTTGTTATAAATTATACAACAGCAGAAATATATGTTTTTATGAACACGTATCTACAGTATGTATGGTCTGAGTATAAAAATGAAGTAATTACACACATTTAAATTTAAATAAATTACAAAAAAACATTTAACATTTACATTTTTTAGATGTTACTGTAATAGATGTATTTTAATCAACCAAATTAATCATATTTTAATAGAAAAATACCATAATAAAAACAAATGCACTCATATTTGAGCAAAAGTGAAATTTTTTTTTTTTAAATGTATGAATTAATAATTTATAAAAATTCTAAATGAAAATATATACAATGTCTAGATTTAAAAAAAAAATCTAATTTAATATAGGTACCATATAAGGTTGTATCAATACAATAAAATTCAAATTTCCCCAAAAATCGAAACCCAAGTGAGGCTGCATTTGTCAGTGTGTTCTCTTGGCTCTGCTTCTGTTCCTCTGCTGTGTCTGGTGTTGACAGATGGAGTCTGTCTGTATGCACTGATGACACACAAGAAGGATTAAAGTTCAAACGGCTCCAGCCCTCCATATACATTATGGAGGGAGTTACTATCTCATTTGTGAGATTCCAAAGTTTTAAACGCTACCGGCGTTTGGCCCACTTCATAAATCTCCATTAGAGGAGAAGCGGCAGAGAACGGCATGTTCAAAAGAAGAGTGAAGGAGAAGAGGAAGTAAAGATGGACTAAATCTCAGCTTCTTTCTAAATGACTAAGCTTTTTTTTTTTTTTTTTTTTACAATATCTCTGAATGTTTGTGTGTGTTTTTAATGAATGTGAGTGATCTTACAGCACATAATGCAGTAAAGTGGAAATCTGACCTAAATGCAGCAGAAAGGCTACAGCTGGACATCATGCACCATTATGAGCAAGCGTGACATCAAGTTAATGATTCATTACACATGCAAACATGTACAGTTGAGGGCAAAATTACTAGCCCTCCTGTGAAATATGTTTTCTGTTTCAAATATTTCCCAGATGATGATTAACAGAGCAAGGAATTTTTCACATTTATTCCTGTAATACTTTTTCATCTGGAGAAAGTCTTATTTGTTTTATTTCAGCTAGAATAAAAGCAGTTTTGAAAAAACATTTTAAGCTCAATATTATTAGCCCCCTTAAGCAATTTATATTTTTTGATTGTCTACAGAGCAAACCATCATTTTACAATGATTTACCTAATTACCCTAACTTGCCTAATTAATCTAGTTAAGTATAAGATTGCACTTTAAGCTAAATACTAGTATCTTGAAAAATATCTAGTAAACTTTTATGTACTGTTATCATGGCAAAGATAAAATAAATCAGTTATTAGGAATTAATAATTAAAACTATTATGCTTAGAAATGTGTTGAAAATTCTTCTCTCCGTTAACAAAAATTGGGGATTAAATATACAGGGGGGCTAATAATTCAGGAGGACTAATAATTCTGGCTTCAATGTTTAGTGTTTTAACATTTGTAAAAAAAAACAACAACAAATAAATACTTGTGTTATATTTAAAAATGCTATTTATATTTAAAATAAAATTATATTTATTAATTCATTATTTTTCATTATTGATATTTTCAGTCTACATAATTTCTTCTGACAACCCCCCCCCCTTTATATTAGGTTCGGCCCTTTTTTAGTTCACACATTTCTATAAAAGTGTATTTAAAAAATTGTTAGCATAATACAAAATTGAATATAATCATAGCAATATAATGTTTTACTATTTTTAATATTTTATATTTTTAATATTTGTACATTTAGTTTTAGGATTTGGTTTGTATTATTCAACACACTATTACAAAAAGTATTATTCTATTACTGATTTATATATATTTTTAGCTTTTGTATTCTGCATAATAATTTTTCCCATAATTCTTATTCCTGTTTGCTATTTCATGAAAACATAATTCAGTTTTTCTAAACAATATTTATACTTTTTAAATTCAATTATATTATAATATTAAATATATATCAAAATGCTGACTTCAGCCATAGCAACATTCTAAAAACACTATTTTTATTTTTTTGTATTATTTACACCTTTATAATAACTTAATATTTATACCTGCAGTATAAATCTCTCTTTTTAAATGCAATGTTTAAAGCCGCTGTTAGATTGGAAGAAAAGAAAATCCATTTACTCTCCACTGAATCTAAAGCCTGCCCAAAAGATCAAGAGTGTATATTTTTCAATGAATGCATCTGCCCTACAGTGATCATACACATAATGCATTAAAGTGCCAATAAATATGCCTTTTTTTTCAAAAATCTGACCTAAACTCAGCAGAAAGGTTCCAGCTGGAGATCATGCAGCATTATGTGCAAAAGTGGCATTCAAAGCGTTTCTCAAAAACAGCTCTCCCAGGGTCGTCCTTCCAGCATAAAGAAAGCACTCTTAACCTCTGCTGTGTGCTGTCAGACAACAGTGAAGACACCGAGAAGCACAATATCTGCAGTCTGTAGGAGGACGCGCCGTATAAAAGCCCAGGGCAGCGTTGGCTATAACCTGACCGACAGCCTGACCTTTGGTGCGCTTTGACAACTTTATATCTCTCGGCCTGTAAACAGTGGCTTTTTCTGTTCCGCTTTTTCTTTTGGAGCGCTGCGAATGCTGTTGCTTCATGCCTGCGTGCTGAACATCTGGCCTGTATGGCGACGTACGCGGCGAGAGACATCGGCCTGTATTAGATGCTTATGTTGAGAGGTAATTGCTTGTATCCAAATGGCTCCGTAGGAAACATCTGGTAGCGCGTGATTGGTGCGATGCGAAACATCTGCTGCGGTGCGATTGGTTTCAGGAGACACGTCTGTCTGGATGTGACTAGTGTTAGTGATGCCCTCGTTTCAACAGGAGGAAGAGCTGGTCAGCGGTTAACCATCCATACTAAGCTATTAAAGTCATACTGTACATGTGTGCTGTTAAATAATATGACATGATATGTCATGATATGTTTTTAAATATAATCCATGTTTCCAGAAAATACTGTATATTAGGGTTGAATGATATTGGACAAACCTGACATTGATGCTTAAACAATATACTGTTCAGCCCTACTGTACATATTGACACAGGCTCATTGAAAGTACCAAAACTCAGTCTACATTTTCATGAAAGTGACAAAAAACGTATTAGTTCACCCAAAAATGAAAATGATGTTATGGACCCTTTTCACAAGACTGTTATTGTCACGATCACCAGCGATCCAGGCTTGTAGATTGCTGATAAACATTCACATTCACTCCGACTACAATCCTGTCATCATGTGAACTACAAATCCTGTCATGCACCTCACTCACACCTGTTCCGGTTCACCTTTGATTACACACACACAGCTGGGAGCTGCTCAAGGACTGATTACTCAGAGTATATAGACTGCTCACTTTCTCACACACTTTGCTGAGTTTGCTCCTGTGTTTGACCATTGCCTGCCTGACGAATCTCATAAACTGCACATGGATCCTCACCTCTGTTGTCCAGCATCCTAGTTACAGTTATGAAGAAGGGTCCCTGACTCATTCAAAGTCAAGAAATGTACTAAAAGGCATCCTCAAAACAGGCCATATGCCATCTGTGGTTCATTCAGAATATTAGCAAAGCTACTAGAATACTTTTGTGCACACATAAAGCAAAAATAACAACTTTATTCAACAGTTTCTTCTCCTCTGTGTCAGTATATTGCGCATGTTCATGTACACTGAAAAAAAATATTCAAAGACGATTCTTTGGATTTACTAAATTAAGTTAAGTGGTTGTAAACTATTTGTTTGTGCTTAATTTAAACAAACAAATTAAGTTGCACATTTTGAAGTTTTATTTGTTTGTTTAAATTCAACATATATAAATTGTTTGCAATAATTTTGCAGACATAATTTTTGTTTTGCACCTGTGACGTATTGCCTTGAATGCGTCTGTGCTTTGGTTCAAATAGAGGAAGTTGTGAACAAACATCCAGAGGGGGCCATTTATTGACACTAAAGAAAAGAAACTGTTGATTTAAGACATCAATTTTGTTTAATGTGGGCAAAAAAATTCCAATTGAAGCAATGAACGCATATAGTCTGTTTTCTGGATGTTTTTTTATTTTTCTGGACTTTGAACATTGTTGTTTATAGAGGTTAATAGAGCTCTCAGATTTAAATATCTTTGGAACAACATGAGGGTGAGTAATTCATGTATTTTACATTTTTGGCTGAACAAACACTTTAAACATACATTTGCCTGCAGTTTCTATGTAAAATGAACGCTACAGGGCAGTATGATGCAAAAACTTTTGTTCCACTTTACACTAATGATATTTCAATTCAATTCAATTCAATTCAAGTTCATTTATATAGTGCTTTTTACAATGTAGATTGTGTCAAAGCAGCTTAACAAGTTCTAGTAAAGTCCAGATTTCAGAGTTTAGTTCAGTTCAATGTGGTTTAAGTTTTACTGTAGAGCAAATACTGAAGAGCAAATCCACCGAAGCGCAGCTCCACAAGTCCCGATCCGAGCAGGCCAGTGGCAGCAGTGGTGAGGAAAAAACTTCACCAATTGACGAAGTGAAGGAAAAAAAAACCTTGAGAGAAACCAGGCTATGTTAGGCACGATTATTTTCTTCTGGCCAAACTTCCTATGTGGAGCTGCAGTCTAGGCACCGGGGCTGGAGAAGCTGGACATCCATCGTGGAAAATGCAGGTGAGAGTAGGGCACCAGCGGGAGGTTAGGCTGGCCCACAGGATCAAGCGTAGACTTGTTCGTCACTGTAGCCTTTCAGGAATCAGTCTCATGCACTCCATTCCTCCATGGCCACCACGGTATCAGCTCGGGATACGGCCTGGTCCAGGATACCTTCGGATCATCTCTTCACAGGTCTAGGATCGCATCGATGTCGCTGCAAATCTGTAGGGACCTCGGGATGAGTATCCCCAGGTGGAAATAGAAAATAAAGAAAATATTTAGCGTAGCTGCTGTTCATAGTGTATTTAAACCAGAAAGAAAATGGATTGTTATAGATGAAAATAGCAGTTATATAACAAATATGTAAAGCATATGAGAGTTTCTAACACAATGTCTGGTGTATTAAGACAGGAGGAGCACACTAATACATCATACCGTTATGCGACGCATTGATTGTATGCTTTACTAAAAAGATAAGTCTTTAATCTAGTTTTAAATTGAGAGAGTGTGTCTGAGCCTCGGACATTATCAGGAAGGCTATTCCAGAGTTTAGGAGCCATAAATGAGAAGGCTCGACCTCCTTTACTCGACTTTGCTATTCTGGGTACTACCAGAAGCCCTGCGTTTTGAGATCTTAAAGAGCGGGTTGGATTGTAGCTAGACAGAAGGTTAGTTAGATAAACAGGAGCTAGATTATTTAAAGCTTTATAGGTAAGAAGCAATATTTTGTAATCAATACGGAACTTAACAGGCAGCCAGTGTAAGGAGGATAAAATTGGGGTGATATGATCATATTTTCTAGACCTGGTAAGAACTCTGGCAGCTGCATTTTGTACTAGCTGGAGTTTATTAATAGAAGATGCTGGGCAACCAGCGTACAGAGCATTACAGTAATTCAGCCTAGAGATCATAAAAGCGTGAACTAGCTTTTCTGCATCTGAGATGGATAGCATATTTCGTAACTTAGCGATATTTCTCAGATGAAAGAAGGCGGTTTTTGTGACATGGGAGATATGATTTTCAAGAGTTAGATTGCTGTCTAATATAACGCTCAGATCTTTTACAGTAGAGCTAATGCTAACTTTGTATCCCTCTAATTGCAGGTCAAGTTGTGAGATCTGCTGTGTACAAGATTTAGGCCCAATAAGTAATAATTCTGTTTTGTCTGAGTTTAAGAGAAGAAAATTGTTGGTCATCCAGTCTTTAATATCTTTAATACACTCAGTTAGTTATAATTGGGTATCATCTGCATAGCAGTGGAAGCTGATCCCATGTCTTCTAATAATGTCTCCCAGGCCTAGAACTGACCCTTGAGGCACCCCATACTTTACTGGCCTGGTTTGTGAGGGCTGTCCATTTATATTGACAAACTGGTAACGGTCAGTTAAGTATGACTTAAACCATTGTAGAGCCTGTCCCTGGACACCTGTAGAGTTTAAGCGATCTATAAGGATATTGTGGTCGATGGTGTCAAATGCAGCACTAAGATCAAGTAAAACTAATAACGAGATGCAGCCTTGGTCAGCAGCTAAGAGTAGATCATTGGTTATTTTCACTAATGCGGTTTCTGTGCTGTGATGAGGCCTGAAACCTGACTGAAACACTTCAAAAATGTTGTTCATCTGTAGAAAGGAGAATAATTGGGCAGAAACAACTTTTTCTAGTATTTTAGACATAAATGGAAGATTTGAAATAGGCCTATAATTAGCTAAGTTGCTGGGGTCCAGTTGTGGTTTCTTAATAATAGGCTTAATAACAGCTAGCTTGAAAGGATTTGGAACATGGCCTAAAGATAAAGAAGAGTTAATAACATTAAGAAGAGGTTCTCCTACTACAGGTAACAACTCTTTCAGTAACTTAGTTGGAATTGGGTCTAACATACATGTAGCTGGTTTAGAACCATTTATAAGTTTATCTAGCTCTTCCTGTTCTATCATGTTGAAGCACTGTAGATTAAATTGATTCAGTGGACTGTTTAATGAATCTGAGGTATAATGTGGAGCAGAAAGTTTAACATCTTCTATGTTCTGTCTGAAGCCTTCTATTTTATCACTGAAGAAATTCATGAAGTCATCACTACTAATGTGCGGAGGGATATTTTGTTCCAGAGATGACCGATTATTTGTTAATTTACCAATGGTGTTAAATAAGAATCTAGGATTGTTCTGATTATTTTCTATCAGTTTGCGGAGGTGCTCGGTCCTGGCGGATTGTAGAGCCCTCCTATAGCTGGACATACTATCTTTGTACGCGATTCTAAAGACCTCTAATTTAGTTTTTTTCCACTTACGCTCCAGGGCACGAGTTGCTGTTTTGAGAGCGCGAGTATGACTATTATACCATGGTGTAGTTTTATTCTCTCTAGCCTTTTTTAATTTAATGGGTACCACAGTATTTAGTGTGTTAGTAAAGATAGCATCTATACTGCTGGTTACTACATCAAGGTCATTTGCGTTCGCGGGTACATTTAGAAATATAGAAAGATCAGGTAAGTTATTTGTAAATTCGTCTTTAGTGGATGGGACGATAGTTCTACCAGGACGATATATCTGTGCAGATATTTACAGGGACATATTTGATAAATAAAGGATTATTTCTGTGCAGTCCACAAAACAACTTAACTATGTGTATGTTTTGTAATTGCTTACCTTTGAATCTTTTGAGAAATCAATTCTGAGATTTTCAAGATGCATCGCTATTCTCTCTTGAAACAGATCTGAGCTTAGTCTTTAACTAGCTTTTATCTATGCACTAAATGTCATGTAAACTGGCTTTTTATGTCACTTGATTAATGTGAACAGCTCACTATGAACACTATTGAAATTCACTTAAACCTTTCCTAACTTTATAAATAAATATTTTATGTTCAAGCGGTATTCGAAAGGACGCAAGCAGTGTTCGGCTTCCCTGCCATGTCTTAAAAATATGAAAATTTATTTTCGCCTTTCATCTCATTTTACACTTGAACAACTAAATTAATGCTTAAGTCTATTTAACTGATTGTATTTTAATTACAACAATGATGCTGTAAAAGGAACCTTATGAAATTGAAAAGTCACATTAATCTTTCACCGGAAGTTTATCGTTATCGATTTCTCAAATCGATTTTCTGTTCACTTCCAGATTATTTAATTTCCTGTAAAATTCTGCGTTTTCTCACATAGCATAAATAATAAACTATGATAGAAAAACTAAAATCTCGCACACCGAGCACTAAAAGAACCACAGGCTCTTTGAAAAAAAAAACCGACTCTTATATCTCATTTCTAAAAGCCATCTGGCTCTAGTGCATTCTAGTGAAAGAGTAGCCTTGACACGACTGAAGTTTTTGCGTTGAACTGCTTTGTTTATCTCTACATTTAGTGCTTAGCATCAGATTACACGGTCCTTAAGGTGAGAGCGAATGAGAGACTGCGATACGCTCTTTTGAGATGACGATTAAGCAGACTTTCCTTTCACACCCAAGCTTAGGCTGTTTTGCTCCATTACAATCTTTCGAAGGTAATAAGGATCCCTTTCAGCCAACGCAGAGTGTCCGAAATCTGCTCAAGTATAAAATTAGCACTTAGCACACTTTCAGACTAGCGCTCACACACACACGTGTACGTACACAGACTGGCAAATGCGTACATTTAGGAGGAAGAGAAGCAAAAGCACAGGCTCCATCCAGGAGGTGAGTGGTTCTAAATTACAGGTAGGTGAAGAGCGGGCTGATAATAGCCTCACCTCTCCCATTGACCCGACGGGACAAGCACATGGAGAAGGAGAGCATGCCGAATCAATGCAGGGCCACTTATCATGATTGGTCACAATCACAGAGATGACAGCGTGAAAGCCGCTTACATGGCCTGTTCGATTCTCAGGCACTCTCGTCTTTTTTTGTGGCAAAAAATACAAATGAGATCTGTTTAACGTCTCAATTGTTTTTCCATAGTCGTTTGTAAAAGGGTGAGTTCAAAGGGTGAGTTTTTGAGCCAAAAAGGGAAATGGTGGAATCATTTATGACTTTCTTTTGTCCGTGGAGCACAAAAAGGAAGTGTTCGGTTGGATGGTTTGTGGTGTGCCATACAGTGAGGGTAAATGAGGACTGTCAGGTTTGAAAAAGAGTACAAAAGCATCATAAAATGCTCCATATAATTCTTGTGCTAAATATATGAAGTGTTATGAATGTATGAGGTAATATTGGGTGACTATAAAAACATATTGAGCAATGTTTTCCCTTACTACTTTCCCTTGAAATCTTGTGCAAATTTTAGTCCTCACAATACAAGAAAAATGCTAAATTTAAGTTGATTCATTGATTGTTTTATTAAGGTTGAGCTCATTGATTCATTTATTACATGTAGTTTAATTGGTTTACTGTCTGATTAATACAAAGTTGAATAACAAATTCAAATATACAATTTTGTTTGTTTAAAAATTTTATCACGGCTGACTGACTCTTTTATAATATTTAGTTGAATTTGTTTATGGATGAATTAATCAGATTTTGATTAATTTATTGAAATTAAGTTTTTCTTTTTAAATTGACTAATACAATTCTGATTCAGTTTGTTTCTCTTACTGCTAGGGTTCAACTAACTGAATGATTACTTTCATTCATTCATTTTCATTTCGGCTTAGTCCCTTTATTAATCTGGGGTCGCCACAGCGGAATGAACCGCCAACTTATCCAGCATATGTTTTACGCGGCGTATGCCCTTCCAGCTGCAACACATCTCTGGCAAACATCCATACACACCCATTCACACTCATACACTACTGACAATTTAGCTTACCCAATTCACCTATACCGCATGTCTTTGGACTGTGGGGGAAACCGAAGCACCCGGAAGAAACCCATGCCAACACAGGGAGAACATGCAAACTCCACACAGAAACGCCAACTGACCCAGCCGAGGCTCGAACCAGCGACCTTCTTGCTTTGAGGCGAACGTGCTACCCACTGCGCCACTGTGAAGCCCCTGAATGATTACTTTATTTATTAATTAAATATGGTTTATATTTAGATACATTTATTGATTCATTACATATACAATATTGATAAGTTGATTAATTTATTCTTAAGGTTCATTATTTATTCATTCATTTTGATTGATTTGTATCATATTTATTTGACTAATTCATTCATTTATAAAGTTCAGTTCCTTGATTCGCTGACTCATTCATATATTAGAGCTGATTATTATGATTAATTAATTGATGAAGATTTTGACTAGCTAAATATCCATTTATTCTTATTTTAAATTTAGGCTGATTTATTGCTTTTTAAGATTCAGTTGAACTGATTTGTTGTGGTATTGGTTCATTAATACAATTTTAAATTATTAAATCATCGAATCATTTATTTATCAAATATTTTCTTTGATTCATTCATAATGATTAAATGGTTGATGGATTTATTTGTTGATTCATTTGTTGATCCATTTAGTGGTTCATTTTACACTTTACATGGTTTTTGTCTGGAATCAAGTGATCTAGCATTGACTGATTCACTAATTCACTCATATTTAAGATGATCTTTTGGTTAATTCATTTTTAAAGATCTAGTGATTGATTGATTGATTGATTGATTGATTGATTGATTGATTGATATTTTGTTAGTTGGTTTGCACTTGTTAGCTTTAACTTCATATAAAAAATAAAAAAAAAAAAAAAATAAATAAATAATAAAAAATGAATCAATCTGTACTATCCCCATGATGTACTGTAGCCCTGCACTCTTATTTAATCAATAAATCCGTTTTCTCCAAAGGACTTTTAGGAGAAACATCTGAGACAAAGGCATAAGTGGAGAAATCCATTAAAGCTCTTGAGCTATGAGAAGCAACCTCAGAGCAATAAAAATATCCTTTGGCCTCTCCATAATTCAGCTCTTCTTCCTCCACACATCCTCATAGACAGCAGAGTTCTGAGAAATCCAAGTGTTTGGCCGTGCTGTGGCCTTCACAGAAGCGGCAAACACACACACATGCCCACACTGAAGTAGCAAACCAAACACTCTCTCTCTCTCTCTCTCTCTCTCTCTCTCTCTCTCTCTCTCTCTCTCTCTCTCTCTCTCTCTCTCTCTCTCTCTCTCTCTCTCTCTCTCTCTCTCCCCCCCCCACACACACACACACACACACACACACACACACATTCCTCTCCAAACGCAGAGAGCCGGAGGGGTTTGTGCTAATCATACTGCTGTCTCCAGGACTACAGCTCTCTTTCATGGCGGGTCAGCTGTGCATCAATTATTCATGCTCTGATATTACTAATGCATTAGTAATTTATCATAACCACCACATTTCTTGATGAGATTGTCTTTTCTGAGGAGTACATTATTATGGCAAATTAATAGTTTAATATTAAACTGGCAATTTAAAGCACTGTGGAGCTCACAGGGTTGGCGTGAAGCACCTTCCCCATAGAGAAGGACAGGGCCGAGGGAGTGGATGCGTGAATAAACTCGGGGCCTGTTTGCAACCCCCTTTCTCGGAGATAATTGAAAAAGTTTTGGGAGCTGATATTAGTGTTATTGAAAGAAGAAAAGACAGTGAACTTCACAGTGGGAAGGGATTGAACTTGAATCAGAATATGAAATCACATCTTCAATCTGTATTCGTCTTTGTTGCACTTAGGGTAGGTTTATAAGACAACAATGTAATTAAATAGTTTTAGTTTAAAAAACAAAACAAAAAACTTTCAATGCAAGGATTTTCATTTTCAGGGCCCCAAAACACTGTTGTTGCGTAAATGAATGGCTAAAACACATGTTTTTCAGTTGCGAAATACCTACTATACAATATATAATATATTAAAGTTTTTATGTTGTATTTTATGTGATATTTGTTCATTTGTTCGTTGTTTAGTTTATTATTGGCTGATTTATTTATTATTACTGTATGTAGTGACTGACATTCATGAAATTATTCATTCTTAGTTTATGGACTGACTAACTGATTAATTTTATGGTTGATTGATTCATTCATTACCAATGTTGAGTAGATTTATTGATTAATTCATTTATTGACTCTGATTCAGCAGAAGTCATTCCAGTCAACTACTTCATTCCAGTAGTTTATTAACTGACTGGCTAATTGACTAAATTCATACATCTGTCATTGACTGACATATTTGTTTCCAATATTCACTACATTTGATTGAATGATTCAGTGACCTGTTTACTGATTTAAGATTTGATGGATTGATTAAATCATTCCTAATGCTTATGGTTCATTGGCTGACTGGCTGACGCATTTGATGTTTGACATTGATTAAGAACATTAAATAGAATAATTGGTCTATAGATTCTTTGAATCATGGTTTTATGGATTAATTGATTCATTCATTCCTAATACCTGATTATTTAACTCATTCAATATGTTCATTTTATTGGTTGAATGATTGATTAATTAAAGTTTGGTTTATTGATTCATTCCTAATATTTAGTAGACTGACTGACAGCTTGATACAGTGATCCTGTGATTCAAGTTTGCTAGACTGATTTACTGGCAGATTGAGTCACTAGCATATTGACTGACTAACTGTTTCATTAAAGGACCAGTTGACAGATACAGATTCAACGATTGCTAAGTTTTCATAGACCGATTGAGTAATTCCTTATGCCTAGTTTATTTACTGTTTGGTTCGTTTAAAGTTTGATTCCCCGATTCATTATTAATGTTCAGTATCCCGATTAACTGATTGATTCAATGATTAAATATTTAGTGGATTCTCTGCTCCATTGCTCACATTTACCACCGTGCAACAATTTTGTGCAGAATGAATTCAGTCATTTCAGTCAACTGGAAATGTAATTCCCCCACACAGATCTTATATTGAGGTTCAGCTGGTCTTTCCAATGTCTATCAAATAATTCATAATACTAGTTAATTAATTCATTCGTTTTGATTTATGTGACAACTCACTGATTCGTTCATCCCTCAATCCATTTTCTCTCATTCCCTATGTGGGAAGCTTGACAGTCTGTAACATACAACATGTTGTGCTGTTCTGTGCGCACTACTTCCTCCCTCCCGTACGTTCATCATGTTATTACCATTGTTTGTTAACACCATATGTCCTGTCATGGTGTTGTGTTTTTGTTCCACTCATGGATATCACGTTGCGCCTTGTTGCCTCTCTACATCACACTCCACATTGTGTTAACTCTGAGTGTCATGGTGCAGTGCTGAATAAGGAAAACAGAGTTTCCTTCCAGCTGTGATGACTACCAGCGTTATACCTGTCCCAACACACAAACATCAGCACTGGAGCACCTGAAATGTGACAAGCCTTCAATTCATCCATCCTACAAGTAGCAAGCAGTCATTTAGAAAACGATTTTACCCAAAGCAACTGTCAGTACACTTATTACAGAGACAACCCCCCTGAAGTAACTAGGGGTTAAGTGGTTTGCTCATGGCCACACTGTAATAGCTCATGGATCCTCGTTTGCCGACATAAAGAAGTAACTGTTTGTGGAAAAAAAAAGACTCTTGTTACACTATTAGCTCTAATTTTTGCTGTCCATCAAAAGAAGGAGCCAACATTCATTCCTACTGTGGTCATTTGGTGGAGTGATTTATTCATTCATAATTTATTCATAGTGACTGATTGAGATATTGATTAAAAATGTGGTGGATTGACTAACTAAGTCCTTCCTAATGTATTTGTTTTCTGTTTAACCCAACTGATCTATTGATCCATTAAGTGTTTAATTGATGGATTCTTTCCTAATGTTAAACAGAATTACTGACAGATTAACTAAACATGATTCATTCAATTACAAATCATCCATCCATCCATCCATCCATCCATCCATCCATCCATCCATCCATCGTTCGTTCGTTCTTCTGTCCGTCCGTCCGTCCGTCCGTCCTTCCACCCATCCATCCATCCATTCATGTAATTGAGTAAAGTTTATTGCACACTTAGTTCGAAATTTTCATTTGTCAATAAATATGTCCTCAAGTTGCATCAATCACATTTATACACTGCCTCTAAATCTTCTGTCATGAAAAAAATAAATATTGGATCAGGTTAGATTTGTTCTGTTTACTGCATCCGTAGAAAGCATTTTGAGAGGTGTTTTGACAATTCTGAGAGACCATAGAAGCGAAAGCCATAATCCAGAATGCTGTCACTCGGAGCTCAGAGTCCTTTTTGACAGAGTGCAGAAAATAAAACAGAATGTGAATGGTTGAGAACCACTGCTGTAGCTTACTGTATGCTGGTTTCAATGTCTGCATGGATCTTTGCCATGCAGCCGTTTGGCGAGTGTGTGTGTGTGTGTGTGTGTGTGTGTGTGTGTGTGTGTGTGTGTGGGTGTGTGTAATTTGCCAGTCTCTGTTCAGGATTAATTTGTTCAGAAATTTGTGTTATGTGGCTGAGGAATCACAAGCAAAGTATCAAAATGCCTCTGATTTCCTGAAATAAACTTTGAATTTCGTGGTAATTCCACACATTTCTTTGATAAGGCGGTGAACTCTTCTTCCCCTCCGTTAAATGGATTACATTGTTTCTCATTTCTTTTTCTTTTTTAAACTAGAGAGAGGAAAACAAAAGCATCACTGCTTGAATTAACTGCAAATAGTTTTTAATTAATTAATTAATCATTTCTTTACAGCAGATGCATTCATATGCTTCAGACTCAGGGTGCAAGGTTTCTGTGCAAGACAGAATTTTTAGGATACAAAGAAAAAAAAATTCCTAAATATTTTATCGATTGACTCTTTGAAAGTTAACCGACTGATTTATTTCTAATGTTCAGCAGATTTACTGACTTATTCATTTTATTGATTCAAGATTTAGTGAACTGTTCAAGAGGAGTCATTCATAATGTGGTATTCTACAGATTTTTTATACTCTTATATTAATTTCATTGCTTATATTTAACAGATTTACTGATGGGTTGATTGACTGGTTGATTTTAAGCACTCAAAATTTGCTAAACTAATTGTTTGAGCCAGTCTTATTTTTTCCTGATTGATTAATACTTAAGTTTTACTGACAGATTGATGAACTGAATAATTGATATATTGGTAAACATACCAACTGAGTCATTCCTAATACATTAATTTATCGACTGACTGGTTTGATTAATTGATATATTGATCGATCTATTCCTTATACTTGGCATTGGTTGAATGATTGATTAAAAGACTGAATCAAGATTTGTTTGAGTCATTCCTACTTCGAGGTTTATTGATTGATCAATTAATTAATTGATTAATTCCTAATGTTATGTAGATTTATTAATATTTGACTCATCTATTACAACAAATTTCTGCCTCTTAGCAAAAGAAAAGTGCATTCGCACAGCCCCACAGGAATGCATGGGCGTTTGAGTGGGTGTCTGTTGGCGTCTGTCGGTCGTGGCTCTGCCTCTTCACAGTGGGTGTATTCAGCTGCGTACTGTACATCTCAGTGAGAAGCTACTAAAGTCAGGGTCATCTGTTTTATTGAGAGTTTTTCCATTTATGCCTGAATATTCCAGAAACTCTAACTCACGGCCTCTGCTCTTGTCTATATTGATCTTGTATCAATTGCCTTCCGATTTTTCTATCTGCGATCTCTCTGTCTTTCTGTCTCTCTCTCAGGACTTGCTCTTGTGCTGCTTTTAAAAGAAAAGAAAATAGTAGGATAATGTTCAGTTCAGGCGAAAGCAAAGAGTATCCTATAATATTTGCTTTGTGGTCATTTGTGCTTGTCCTGGAATTCTGTAATGTTAAGGTCAACTCTCCTCTGATCAAATCAAATACTGTGCAAAGCCTTTGGCAAGTTGCTTTTTTAGAACAGAAGTTACCTATTGGGCTTCGCTGGGGATTTAATAACTTTGTACTTTTGATAACTTTGTAAAAAGAAAGAATAAAAAAAACAGCTACAAAAGACCAGTATGTTTACTTTTAATATTTTTTTTGTCTAAAAACATATTCTACCAAATAAATACAGAATTATAGATATATATTTATTACATGTTATGAAATGTATAACAATAAGTGCCATGTTATATATACTGTTATACATATACTGTTATATTTTTATACATTATAACTATTCATTCATTCATTTTCTTTTCAGCTTAGTCCCTTTATTAATCTGGGCTCGCCACAGCGGAATGAACCGTCAACTTATCCAGCATATGTTTTACACGGCGGATGCCCTTCCAGCTGCAACCCATCACTGGGAAACATCCATACACACTCATTCACACACATACACTACGGACAATTTAGCTTACCCAATTCACCTGTACCACATGTCTTTGGACTGTGGGGGAAACCAGAGCACCCTGGGGGAAACATGCAAGCTCCACACAGAAACGCCAACTTACCCAGCCGAGGCTCGAACCAGCAACCTTCTTGCTGTGAGGCAATTGTGCTATCCACTACGCCACCGCATCACCACAGTATAACTAATATATACTCTATTTAAATAAATATCTTATGCCTATAAAAACCTATAGAAACAAAACTGATAACAAAAATAATTACTGAAACAAACATAATAAAGACATATTGTAAATTATTATAACATTTCAATAACTGCTTTCTATTTTAATTATTTTAAAATTCCCATATTACAATATTCAAATGAGATATATGGTAATTAATTTAATTCCAAAATAAAAAGGGCATTTTAATATAGTAATTCAGTGCTTATAAAACACTTACTACTACTACTAGTAGTAGTAGTAGCATTAATAATAATAATAATAATAATAATAATAATAATAATAATAATAATAATAATAATAATAATTATTATTATTATTATTATTATTATTATTATTATTATTAATGTTATTGAGTTAAGGGGGAGGGTCTGGCATTTAAATCACTGGTCACAATTTTTTTTTTCATAATAATTAACAAACCATTTTGGATTAACTTTTGGATTTATAAATTCCTAATTTGCTGCTTATTAATAGTATAAATGTAATGTAATGTATTAGCTGGGTTTAGGTATTGGGTAGGATTAGGGATGTAGAATAAGATCATGCAAAATATGTTCTTTGTGCTTTATAAGTACAAATAAATAACCAATATCCTAGTAATAGGTAGGTAATAAGCCACTAGTTAGTAGTGAGAATTGGTACTTAAAATAAAGTGTTACCAAATCACATTCTTTGGTGTACTAAATGTGGTTTGATTAAATTAATTATTAAAGAATTTGGCAAATAATAGGATATTAAAACTCATATCTGTGTTGCATCGAGCAAAGTTCTTCTTACACTAAATTCCTCTAATTTTCTTTACTTCAATGAATGATTGCAGTGAACTGACACGCCACCACACAGTGAAGGTCCCGGGCAGCTGACCATGAGACAAGTGAGCCTGGCAGAAAGCGCTGAGGTGAAACCCTTCATTTCAATGGCAGCCGTCGTCTAGTGCTTTCTCATTCCACGTGGCATCGCTTGAGCTCAACTGCTCCTAAAGCTTCTCTTTCGAAAAGTGTGTTTTGGGTTTGTTTTGCAAATAAAGATTACAAATCATGAGCGTTTTTAAATGCAAATTCCTGTTAAACCGGGTCTCATTATGTGAGGGACACCTACATAAGACTCAGTCTAAACTGATGGGAGCTAAACTAATTTGCTTAAGAATCTCTCTGTGAAACTAATTTGCTGGATTTACAAGAGGGGGGGGGAAATGCAATCGGGAGACGTTTCTGACATGCTTACATGATTAAAATAGAATGTGCAAAGAGATCAAACTGCACCCAAGGCTTTGATGAATGTGACTCAGAAATAGAGGGAAGGTTGTGAAATGGGATGCCGTGCTGTCTGCTGCCAGAAGGGGGCAATGTGGGGCTGCTCTCCCAGAGAACACAAGGGCAGAGTGAATTTGAAATGGGGGGGGGGGGGGGTGGTGTCATCATTAGTGATGCGTATAAAATAGAATTGAAAGTTTTGACATCGACTGAACCCACTTCACATGCACACATCAAACCATGACTGACTGACAGTCCGGCTGCTAAGATGGAAGGTGTTGCTTTGGAAAAAAATAAAATGAGAAAGTGATCAGGCTGTTAGGTTCAATGACTGCAATGACAGAAATAATTGCTAAAAATACCGCCGTACGACTCCACAAAAAGCAACAGGCACTCACAAATGACAAGGTGCCGAAGCAGCTAGCATGTTTGCATAGATTTTCAATACAGCACAGCTCACCACAGAACCAAGCAGTTGCTGTTACAGTCAAGCGAGCGAGCTCAATTTCATAAAATCCCGAGTTGCTTACGTTTGTTAGCGTAACCGATGACATTTAGCATAGCCGGCCAGGCACTGTGCATCTGCTGAGCTGTGCTGCACACAAACCACTTACAGTTAAATGAGATTGTAGGCTTATATAACACACGTCTCGCTTCTTTGTGAAAGTCCCATGAGTTTGACTGAGAGAAACAGGTGTGTGGAGAAAAGCAGATGATTCTTTAGCTGGAGGCGCAGGGCTAACGCTCCAAACATATTACCGCGCGCTCCCTCTGACATTCCATATGGAGTTCAGACACATGAGGGTATTGATTTGTTGGCTAATTAAACCACATCAAGAAACCCTGCCTGCGCAAAATATTGAATTATAGCCCGGCCTGATACCTCAAGCTACGCACATGCATATTCAATCAATAGCTTTCATCAGTCATGCATACGTTCCCGTTGATTAACCGATTGTGATTTATTTATTTTACATGAGCTGACATTCATTGTCTCATTGAAGATGTTTGTTTGTGTTAGCATCTGTCCTGCCGCCCCCTACAGGAGCAGGCCGGTACCGCCGAGCGCCTCTGATGACATGCCTCAGTAATGATAGTCACATCTGGCCTTGGGGCACCTTTGCCAAGGGCTTGGTTGCTCTGCGTCCGTCTGATGACATCGACGGGTAACCCCACACCCGTTCTTGTTTTGTTTTCAAAAATTAGTCCCTAGTGATGCAACAATCTGCAACGAGTTAGGCTTCTGAAAAAATGAAATAATTCCCTTCCAAATCATACAGAATGTCTAAAATGCCATGTCAAGCTTAGGCCGTTTTCACCTTACACCGCCTGCTTCTCTCTTAACTCAAAATTTAATGACTCGAGCCCTGAGGCTGTTTAGTTGATTTAGTTTCTTTTGTGCTTCAAGAACAGCTCGTTTTGTAGGCTGGTTTCTCCATCATTCAACAGCATTGCTGTGGATTTCAACCACGCTGTGATGTCTCGCGCTAAAAAAAAAGAGCCATTGAACTTTCAAAAGGCTCGTAAATGAACTTGCACAAACTCATTATTCTCTTGCCTTTGTGATTTTTCCTTCATAACCTTACATCATGCTCGCATCATTCAAATTGCATTGATGGTTTGATCCATTTTACTGTCCTCTGTGGTGGAATTTTTCTAATAGTTTTTGGTTGCAGCATATTTGCACATATTTTGCTTTTTGATGTACAGAGTGGTGCGTCATTCAGAAATGAGCTTTTGGAGTGTGTGTTTTTAATTTATGAATTGAAATGAGGTAGCAAACAGGTTGTAGAGTTAAATCATGTGGAAGTAAAATGGTTGTAAATGTGACTGAATTGCACCAAAAAAGGCCTAAAAAATGTAGAAAATGATTTTAAATAATAAATATATAAAAAAATAAATACATCAAGAAATGCTTATGAACGTCTTAAATGCAATGTTAATTGCATTTTTTACCTTTCTGCTTGATTATAATTTAAATTCAGTCATTAAAATAGATTGTACAATTATTTCTGAATGATGTATTACCCTGGCCATCACAAAGGCAAGAAGAATGAGCAAATATTGTACATAAAAAAAGTAATAACAAACATAAAAGAGTTGAAAAAGTACCAATGGCCTTAGAGATAAAGAAAGGACTTCAACAAAATAAATAGTTTACTCTTTAGCAAATCTGTGATTGTTTTGTATAAATTTGTACAAATCATCTCAGTTGTATGTAGTTCTTGTATAACCAGAATTTCAGACTAACATCAGAAGATCTGACACACTTTTCATTGGCCAACAGTGCCATCTGATTGACATGTAAAGCAGCCAATCACAGTTTGTTTTGTTTATCATGTTTAGAGATATAAAACTGTAACTTTAACATTCCTACAAAAACAGACCAGTGTGCAACCAATAAACTATTTATTCAATTAGTGCTGTTTAACGATTAATCATGACTAAGTATGTACAAAATAAAAGGGTACCACTTTATAATAACTGCACATTATGAATCATTAAGCATGAGCAAAAAGTTCATTCATGATTTAACGCTACATTAATAGATATTAGTAAGCAGTTTATAAACCACGGCTACAAATAAAGATACATGTGCTTAATGATTGTACTTCATTTTTACAATATTTACACTATTATCACTATAGTGAGATAAGTTTAAAAAATGCTTACTTTGATTTGTAATAACAAATTAAAATTGTTATAATATGAACATTTAATTCTACAAGGATTATAAAGTACAGTACATTAAGTACATTTTTACATGAATGTTTCATTAGTATTAGTAATGTAAAACCAACAATGAGAAATAGCTGCAGATGTAAAATAAGTTATGTTAATGATAGTTTAGAAAAATACCACTCAATATTATTAGCTCTTAAATATTAACTGACAAAAATAAGATCACCTAAAATTAACAAATGCTTTGCTAGTAGTTTTTATCGTCACTTTAGTTTAAATTAATTAATGTTACCAAATGAAGTCTTATTATAAACTGTTAACGAAAAGGCCTTTAAAGAATTAGACCATTTTCAATAAATATCATAGGCATTTTGTAAGTCAGATTAACATGTTTTTGTTAAATAAATCTCAGACATTAATCATTTGGTGCTGCTGTGATTAACACCAATGTGAATACAACAATCTGAATATTCTTCAAAATAGATACTAAAAGTTTCAATAAAAATTGATCCCAGTTTTGAAGTGCCCACGATAACAGTATCATGCATGCTTATCTCGATACATTGTTTCATTGAATACCAACATGTCTAGTGCATGAACACAGCCACTAGACACATGTATACTGGAAAGATTCCTATTTTCAAAATATCCCTCTATTTTTTTCATCTTAAGTAGTTTGTTACTGACACTCTTTGCTAGATGGCGTCTTGTAGACAATCTAATTAGTGCAAAATAAATGGTACACACATACTGAAAAAAATGCACAACATACACACTGTATGCATATATTAGCATTTACTTAAAAATCAAAGTATCCGTTAGGCTTCAGGTTTGGAGCTGGATTTTCATGCTTTTTTCTTCTTCTAAAAATCCATTTCTGTTTGAATCACATACTAATAGCCTCTCATAAAATAGTAACGTCTTCTCGTGAGATTGGGTTGAAAGGTTGAACCCAGTTTTTAGGTTGTGAATGTTGGTGGTGTCGTCAGTATGGGAATATTGCAGATAGAGACGTGACCTCTGTGTTTACCTCCCTGCTGGACGCACTCATCATCACACCGTCTGCATCTCAAACATCTGCGGGTCATGCTAAATATCCTCCTGCAGAAAAAAAAACCCATCCAGCCCTGAAAGCTGATAATGCAACCATGGGTTACATTTACATTTAAGTAATCTCAGGAAATCCTGTTGAATGGGTTATGGGGAAAATGTTTACTCAAACATTCATATTTTATAGTAGTGCCCCGCTGGTGAATATATGACCCAATATGTGGTCCGTGTTGGAATTTATTTTTGTCAAAAGCACTTATTTTTAAAATAAACTTAGAGGTAAAGTGGCTAGATTTGACTGAAATATATTTTACTACAATGAGATTAAAAACAATATGTTCAATAAAATAACAATGCAAATGCAGAAGAGTTATTACGGTTAAAATGGAATAGTTACAATGCACACACTCACACACATGTACATCTGCTCCATTAAATGAAATAAACTGAATATAATTTTTTATGTCAAATTGATCTCTAAAAGTTAAGCTGATCTCTCTGAAAGTTAAATGGAAATTCATTCATTCATTTTCGGCTTAGTCCCTTATTAATCTGGGGTCGCCACAGCGGAATGAACCGCCAATTTATCCAGCATATGTTTTACGCAGCGGATGCCCTTCCAGCTGCAACCCATCACTGGGAAACATCCATACACTCATTCACACATATACACTACGGACAATTTAGCCCACCCAATTCACCTGTACCACATGTTTGTGGACTGTAGGGGAAACCGGAGCACCCGGAGGAAACCCACGCAAACACGGGAGAACATGCAAACTCCACACAGAAACGCCAACTGACCCAGCCGGGGCTTGAACCAGCGACCTTCTTGCTGTGAGGCGATTGTGCTACCCACTGCGCCACCGTGCGGCCTGTTAATTAAATGAAATAAAATATATATATATTATATAAAGAAATCAGTAAACAAACAAAAAAACTATTAAAATGATAAAAGATAGAAAATATATAAAATTCCAATATATTTATAATTTTATGTTAAAGCTCCATTTAATTTGTTATTGAAATTTATGCCAAAATAAATACATTTTAAAATAAAGTTTTAAAAACACACATTGGCATGAAAAAAATATAATAAAAATTATATATATATAAAGTATTGAAAATATGAACAAAAGCTATAATAATATCTCAACAATACTAAAATAAAACTTTACAGAAATCAATGCTAAAGAAAACATGGGGAAAAAGCAGAACAATAGCAGTATCATCTTCCAATTTTACATTCAGAATTTCAATCCATCTGAAAGCATGCTAAAGTTTACAATGGAGGCTGCGACTAAACCCAATTACAGTGATTTCACGTCATTCTCTGTGCGAGCTGAATATGGAGCAATGCAAAATAATGATAATTCATAATTAGGATGTTTGTCATGAAATCTTCCATTGTGAGGACTGCCCATTGAAAATAAAAGATAATTGATCACAGTGGGAGAAACTGGGCCTTGATTTGTTTTGCTGCTTCAAATATTACTGAGCATAAATGTGAGTTGGGGGAAAAGGAATCATTTTTAGCATTCATTGCGCGGACTCATCCAGGGGAATTACCAATCAATCTCAGGGATGTTGCTTTAGCAGATAAATCGCAATGTCAGTTTTGTATGCATGCTGCCATGCGATCATTAGCGTGGTGCTCCCCGGAGCTAACGCGGCCATAGCAGCTAATCAGTAACCATAATAGTCGTTTACGGGTTATAATGGACACACTTCATAACTGTCAGTCTCTGCAACCTGGGCACAGAGCCCTGTTGGCTACCAAGTGCAAAAAAAGTCAGAGAAAACGCTGGAAAAGCCACAAGCAAAGACCCTAACAGCGCTCGGCATGGTGATAATGAACTCGCTCAAGTGTCTTGTAAATGTAAAAGAAGTTTCCTTCAGAGAATAGTAATGTCACAATATACCAAATTTAAGTAGCTCCCAGTGATCTACATTAATTGGAGTGCTCACGACAGCAAAAAATGAAGCCACTGCACCGCCATATTGGTATTCTCTATCCTCATGCGTTCTCTGCAAACGTGTGTAATATGACAAGGTCCTTGTCACAGGTCCTGGCAGACAGATACAACTGTAAAATGTTCACTGTTATTTGCCATGCGAGAATGACTGAAAAAGTCGGGAATCAATAAACGGAAATTTGGAAAATAGAATAGAGAACAAACTGCTTCTAATATTTCATATTTTTTTGAATCACACTCATGTCATAAAATCATCGGACTGCATATCGCTGCTTTAATTAGCAAATTTACTAATATGTACACATATTTGCATCACCTTAACCATTGTTTGTAGATGCAACCTCCTTACCCAATCGACAGTGTAAGAATGAAAATTATTATATGCATTTGTTTATATGGGAAAACATGTCTTTTTCACCAAGAAGGTCCATACAGATTCCAAAGGCAGATACTGATCAGATCAGGGCCTGGTGTGTGGACTTTGGGGGTTTTACGATGTGGCCACATGTTGATTGGTCAGTTTGTATGTCTCAGCATTTGGGCTATGGTCACATGGTCATGAAAGATACAAAATAGTTGGTAAACTTTGCTCTGGCTCTTTTCCTGCTCTGCGCTTTTCCAGCTCTGCGCCTCTCCAGCTCTCTTCTCTTGCTCTACTGCTATCAGCCTATCTTCAGGGCCTACTCTCTTTGTCTCTCTATCTCTCTCTCTCTCTCTCTCTCTCTCTCTCTCTCTCTCTCTCTCTCTCTCTCTCCCTCTCTCTCTCTCTCTCTCTCTCTCTCTCTCTCTCTTCCTGTCTCTGCCTCTCTCAGGTAACTTAATTCATTCATTCATTTTTATTTTGGCTTAGTCCCTTTATTAATCTGGGGTCGCCACAGCGGAATGAACCGCCAACTTATCCAGCATATGGTTTACGCAGCCGATGCCCTTCCAGCCACAACCCATCACTGGGAAATATCCATACACACTCATTCACACACATACACTACGGTACGGACAATTTAGCTTACCCAATTCACCTATACCGCATGTCTTTGGACTTGTGGGGAAAACCGGAGCACCCGGAAAAAACCCACGCGAACACGGGGAGAACATGCAAAAACCACACAGAAATGCGAGGCTTGAACCAGCGACCTTCTTGCTGTGAGGCGATTGTGCTACCCACTGCGCCACCGCATCACCTTCAGGTAACTTTATAACTTTATTTTACATTTAAGCTGGGTACAATTTATGTCATATGTTTTTTCATCATTTCATTTTTAATCATTTTATACAGTTATTTTGTAACTAATTCAGTTGTAACCACAGAGAATTATTGTCATTAAATCATTTCATTTTCAAGTATTTGTGAATTACTTTTGATTTAACATCAACACTTTATTGCTCCATATTGCAATACAATACAATCACATAACAGCAACGCTCTCCCACATTTTTAGCTATTAATACTGCCCTTATTTCCGTTTTTGATATAAGACTGCAGAAGGATGGTTTGACTAGAAATGTACAGTTTTTCGCCATCATACTGATCACTTTTTAGTCATTCGGCAAACTACAGTTCAAACCGCTGTAGTTAAAAATACAATTCCTCACAACAGTTTGTTGATTCTGTAAAATACCTGCACGTTATTGGTCAAACTACTTTACAACCATTACCTTCAGCAGGTATGAAACCAGAAAATAAAGTAAAATATATAAATCCTGGACAGGATGTGTCCTGAAAAATGGCACTTATGGTCATTGTACCAAGTTTTTTTTTTGCATCTGTGTGATTTCATACAACTTATCTTAACATATCTTATCTTAACTTTATCTTAACAGTTTATTTTAACAGTAAAATGAAATTATTACACTTCACACTTTGTGTTTGTTTATCCTACAGGCAAGCACATGTTCAATAAATTAATTTGATATAATTTCTTTAAAAAAAAGATACAGTATGTTTCTTCAAATGATTTTTATACTGTAAAATATATGTTATACTGTACAGACTTTATATTCTGTCCCTTTGCAGTTTTAACTACAATGAGAGAAAAAAAATCTACTGTATGATTTAAATTTGACATTTTTTTTTTAAATTTAATAATAGAAACACAGTAAAATTAATACAATAAACAAAATCTGTCTAAAAATGTTAATATAACATTATAAACAAGCATTTTTAAATGAAATGACAAAAAATTGTGTTATTAAAATATATGTATATATGTATGTATATGATTACAGATAAGGATTATTTATAAAGATATACAATATATAACCATTTTAAGTTTTGTTAAAAGTGATTTGTCATGGAAGCGATGCTGCTTGATGGGTTATAATGGACATATTTCATAACTGTCAGTCTCTGCTCAGCACAGAAAAACGTCACAGGAAAAACGCTGGAAAAGCCACAAGCTAAGACCCTAACAGCGCTCTGCATGCTGATAATGGGCGAGCTAATGCCCCTAAAATCCAGATCTGCTCTTGATTCAAGTCCTTTCAGAGCAGCATAGTGTGGCTTTTCTTGGATGCACTAAAGAGCAGGCAGTTCATCATAATTAAGGCAACTTTATGAAAGCAGCTCCCGGGCTGCACTACCTGTGTTAGATGTGTCATCTTTATTAGCCCAAGCGTGCTAAGCCAAGCTCTCCATGCGCTAATCCCTAGCTAAAGAAACAGCTTTCAAGGAATTAACATCAAAAGTAGAGCCTAGCATGCCGGCGGGGGAGCTTTCACCAGCTTCAGCCTCGCAAGTATTTCAGAGGCTCAGGGATGAAGAGGAAGTTAAACTTAAACTTGCTCCTTGTTCCACCATAAGTCTTTGACCTTGTTCTCAGGTTCCTCTAATAATCCGTTTTCAGATGTGCACAGATCTTCACAGGATTCAGGAAGATGGGGCTGCAGGGGTCGCTGTGTTTCCCCCTCGGGCAGGACTGTGATTCCTCCCTCCGTGTAGCACTTAATTCAACCTATGATCATCTCAACCTACGATCAAGCCGTCCACGGTTGAAATCAGGGGCAATTCTGAGACTTTAGGGTTCTGAACATGAGCTGCCATAATGTAGTAGAGGAAATTTCTTGTTCTCTTTAAGAGATGTGCTGAGATTTCCAGCAAATGCAAAAAGGCAGTTGTTTAAAGGGATGCTGTTGTGCTTTTTACACTTTCAGCTTCCTCTCATGTGCAATACTGATGTTAGGATAAAAGATCTTCAAGGTTTTGATGTACAAAGCACAAAGTCCAGTCTAAAGGGAGTCATACACTATAATAAATAAGCACAGTTACTGAACTTTTGAGTTTCTGAAGTTTTCTTCCAGCAAGTAAACATCCCTATATCCCAAACTTAAATTCATCCTGTTCAAGAAGACAAGGACTGGTTTAGTTGTGTTTGGTCCAGGAAACACCAAGGTGACACCAAACAACTAGCACCAATGAAACCCAACTGGGTTGATTTAGACTAATAAGCTGTGTGTGAACACACCAAATGGACGGATGCTGACTGAAATGAGAGCTGTGTTCTTTGCAAGAGGACATATCTTTCCACAGTAAGTAGTACGTTTCCACAGGCAGTAGTCTGTTTTCTCGTTCTGCAACAGGAAACCAAACTTCCACCATGCACAAAGCGTAAACAAAGCAGCATTTAGTACCATTATCACAGTAATTGTCACTCACCATGAAGAAATTAGCTCGTGTAAATATGTCTGATAATCTAATAATCCATATTGTTGGCAAATATTTCAGAAACGTAGTGAAATTACAGCCGGCCTCTTTGTGACCCTTCTTAGCTCGAACTGTTTACTTGCTATGTCCCTAAACTAAGTCACATTTGACTCTGATTCATTGCTGAATAACTAGTCAGAGCGCTCTCTTTACAGTTTACACTCTTTACACTGTTTTGTTTGCTGTTGCCCTTTCTGAAAAGTTGCAGCTTATGTGCATTCAAAGAAACTCAGTGCTGTTTATGCTTCCACCCAAAAAAAGGGCATTGACAGCATGGTATAATAAATAATCTGTGAGATATTTTGAGTTGAATCTTCAAAAACATCTGAGACTTATATTACTTACAGTGCCCCTTAAATGTTATGATTAAGTTACAGTACATACTGTATAGTATATTAGTTTCTCAAAATAAATGAAAATGAAACGTCAATGAAGTCATCAGAACACAATATTGTACAGTATGAAAAATATTCTTTCATTCATTTATTTATTTATTTATTGCCAAACAACAAAATTGTCTGGAATTTCTTAGTTAGCTCAGACGCAAATACAATCATACAAACATAAATACACAAATTATTCCAATCATTAAAAAGAATTAAATACAGCTACATTAGTGCCAGAAGAGTTTAAATGAACCACCCTACAATAGGGGCTGTTCAAAAAGCATGCAGTTTTAGTTTTAATAGCTCTAACTCGTTTGCCTGAGGGTAAAAGCATGAAAAGATGTCTATTCAGATCTGTGGGATCTCTAAGTATTGCCAAAACCTCTTTTTTTCTGCAAAAGTGAGACGTAAATGTCATCTATAGAAGGCAGATTGTGGCCTATAATTTTTGAGGCAGTTCACACTATGCTACGGATCTGACTTTTTTGTTGAACTGAGCAGCTGCCAAACCACACTGTTATTGAAAAAGTCAGCACACTTTCAATGACTGCTTTATAAAACCTGAACATAGATACTCCACTTTTTTTAAGCTCCCTTAGGAAATACAATTTTTGATAAGATTTCTTAAACATGCCTCTTAAATTATCCTGCCACATCAAAGATCTAGATATTGTGGTACCGAGAAACTCTCCTCATTTTCAATGGCTTGGTCATTAATAAATAATGGTCTAACATAATTTGCACTTTGTCAAAACTCAAACAGAATTTCTTTTGTTTTAAGAGCACTCAATATTAAATTGTGAGTTCTGCTCTGTCTATACTGCTTTTCTGTAGTTGGATTTTTTTTTATTGTCATTTATTAAACCAATTATTGTAGTATTATCTGCCAATTAAAAAAAAAAAACTGATCCTCTGTGTGTCATTAGTGTAAACAGAAAACAGTACTGGTGACAGTTCGCAACCCTGTGGGACACCAACACTCATTCTTATAAGGCTTGAGGTCGTATTGTAGGATTATTTGGAACAATTGTGTTGAATGCTGATTTATAATCTACAAAGGCAGTTCTAACATAAGTGCCAGTAGTCTCAAGGTTATGCAAGACAAAGAAATTCATTGTGAGATTTACTAAATATTACACCTTATTAAATAGATACATTTAAAAACAGGAACATTTGATTTATCAATTAATAAATTGAGGTATTAAAAAATTAAACAGCATAGGGGAATTTAGGTATCAAACATCATAAAGTATGGTGTGGAAATGGATATGGATTTTGACGTACTAAAAATTATACATTAGATTAAGATAAAATAAACATTTGATTATTAGATAAACAGTGCTCAATAGGGATGTGATGAGATCTTGGGCTACGAGGGCACCCGGGCTGTCATCATCATCACCAAATACACGTTAAAAAGTTCAATTTGTGGAAAGGAGTTCGATTATTTTCATTCATTCATTTTCTTTTCGGCTTAGTGCCTTTATTAATCAGGGGTCGCCACAGTGGAATGAACCGCCAACTTATCCAGCATGTTTTACGCAGCGGATGCCCTTCCAGCCGCAACTCATCACTGGGAAACATCCATACATTTACACACATACACTACGGACCATTTAGCTTACCCAATTAATCTATAGCGCATGTCTTTGGATTTGTGGGGGAAACCCCACGTGAACACGGGGAGTTCGATTTCTCATGTGAAATTGTACAGGGGAGAAGCCAGTCAGTATAGTTTATAGCTAAACAATTTAGCAGTGTTTGCATGTCCTTTATGGCATAATTCCTTAAAATAGAAGTAAAATAACATTCATTACAAGTTGATTTTTTTTTTCTTCAGTTGAATAAAAATCTATTTTCCATTCAAAAATTATATATAAACACTATTTTCCATTCATATATTAGCAAAATATTTTGCAGTGTTTGCATGTTCTTTGTGTTCCATGTGCTTATGTTTCCGTCATGTGACTTCCCAGTGTGTTCCATGTGCTCCTGTGTTTTTCCATGTGCTTCTGTTGTGTCATGTGATTCCTTTGTTCTGTGTTCACCCCCTGTGTGTATTCAGTGTGATTCAGTCCTTGTGTATTTATACCCCTTCGTTTGGTTTAGTCCCTTGTCTGGTATTGATAATCATTCCTTTGAATTGTCTTTGTGAGTGTTCTGTTTGTAATAAATCTACGTGTTTTGGTAAAGTGCGATTCCAGTGCAGTTAAGAGTGTGAAGTGAGCAAAGTCGTGACAACAGCATAACATTTATTAAAATAGAAGTAAAATAACATTCATTACAAGTTGATTTATAACAGCACCTAAATACTTTTGCTTTTTTTTTCTCCAGTTGAGTAAAAGACATCATCATTGAAGATTTCTTAAAGAGTGTAAAAAATCTTGTCTCGTCTTGTAGAGTAAGTGTCTTGTCACACCCCTAGTGCTCAACATAAATGAGTACACCCCGTATTGAAAATGATTATTTTTATCCATTTCTCAGTGTATATAGGTCATATATTTTGGTGCATTTGAACAAAACAGATTTATTAAACGGATATATTTATTAAAATAATACTTTAGTCACTGGACATCTGTAGAAATAGAAAGATAATACATTTAAATTCATGTGAGACTACAAACTACAAAATTGTATAATTTTTTTGTTTCTTTTGAATTTGGCTCTTTTCAATATATATTTTTGAAAATATTTTCCCCTAATACATAAATTTGGGTGTACTAATTTTAGATCATTATCATCATAAATTATTTTGTTAGCTTAGGTTCAGTACTGATTAATCTAATGTATATGCACAAATATAATATTGTAAAGCTTCCTACAAAAAAATATTCATCTAAATAAGAGATTTGTGTGGGTGTATTCATATATCTTGAACACGGTATGTAAAATAGGCAAAATATGTGAAATGGGCAGTCAACTGCTAGCAGTAAACATAATAAACATATCCATATGATTGCAATTTCTGTGTGGTTATTTTCAGTCGAAAGGAGAATATTTGGATAAAAGATACAGCAAAAAAAAAAATGTTTCTGTGCTGAACACGGCAACTCTACTGAACATGGTGGCTTTAGAGATGAAAATTACTTAAGTGAGAATTATTTTAAAGTGAGAACAAAAGTGAAGGGTTCAGAGTGAAATAACATTAGATATCCTACGAGAACTGAGAGATAATCAGATACTTTTTTTTAAAAGGATGACAGCTTAATTGCTGATTTTTAAGGGAGCTGAGATAAAAAATGGTGTCTGGAAGTGCACATGACTGAAATGATGGACTTTGGCAATGCAATAAAGTGAGTAAGTCAAAAACATGTTTATAATCCTCGTCCACTGTCTTGTTCTTTCTGTTTGTCCCTTCATGCCGTAAGTCTGTCCTGTAGGACTAAACGATTAAACTGGGAATGGGGATGTATGTATTGAACGATTCAAGTCACATAACAGCAAAATTTTTTTCCTAAGAATAAATATTCAGGAAACAATGCTATTGCATTGCAGTTGCAAATGATGAGATGATTTCATTTTCAATAAAACACATTTTAAACACTTACAAAAGGTGTGTTCACACAGACCTTTAATGCATTTTCACAGTCTTTTTGAGGCGTCATAAATATCTTACTCTACAATATATGACAATACCAAACAAACAAAAATGTGTTAACATATTCCATTCATTAATATTTATAAAAACCTCCCGAAAACAAAACACATAATGTTTATCTTTCACTCCACATTGTCATATAAGCAACCTGTCAGTACGCTGAATTAATCTTAGTTAGTTGTAAGCTGTAATTGTTTAATTCATCGAAAAGAACTGACTCATTAGAGTCATTTGAATAAGACTACACTAATGGATGTCCTCTGAATTCATATTTTCTGTGGTACCTCTTTTCAATTACTTCGAGACCATTTGAAAGTGTGTTCTGGTGTAAACATGCATATGACATTTGGCATGTTGTCATCTGGTTATGTGTCAGTTGCATGTCTTCACTGCCATCATGTACAATATACGTAAATGTGTTGTCAGCTAAACTCTCCATAGCACAATAATGATAAAAAATGTGGTGAGAAAACAGCTATTAATAACAAGCAATATGGATCGATTGGCAGCAGCTCTGCAGTTGATCACTCCAGTCAAATAAATTCAAGTCACTTTATACAATTGATTGCTTTAATGCAAGCTTTACAGTCTTAAACTGTCTGTATAACCTTCAGTTATGATTACAACTTTGATTTATACCATAAAGATGCTCTGTTAATATTTTACAAACATTTGACCTCAAAGGAATAGGGAGTCAGACTATATCAATTTTTTTGATAATGTGATAATCATCTGTGATTATTATTAGAAAGATTAACAGATTATTCAGTGATTATTTCAGTTTGTGCGATTACTTAAATTATTGAGCTATGCCTATATTGTAAATGAGGAACAAGAAAATCACTTCAGCATTATTATTATTTTTTTAAATGAACTTTACATTAACTGAACAGACTACACACTTTCAGGTTTTGTGATTTTGCCCAACACAAAAATCTCAAACATTTTGTTAAATAAAACTATGAACAAAAGTGAAAGAATCAGCTACATTATAAACAAAAACAAAAAAAAAAGCCCACATATCTCAATGGAAAAAAACCATCCCATTCAATAAGGCAGCAGCATTTATGAGTCTTTTATAAACCATAAAGCTGTAATTTCTCCTTCTCAGAAGTACGTCACCAATAGGTCTGCTCCACCAAGGACTGAAACAGAAAAACAAAGGAGCATTTGTTTTCTTTTAAAATGCTCTAGCATCTGCGATGTGCTGCCATCAAATGCTAGTTCAGGCTTGCATTACATTGCGTACCACAGCATTTTGTGTTTGTGTGAGGTTTTGTAAAAGTTTACTGTTTTTTCAGCTTTGTTTGCATCCTGACATATTGTCACAGTCTTATTTGTTTGCCTCAGTGAGTGCTGAAAATGCAGTTTATGCTGTATAATTGTTCAACAAGGAATTTTTCATTGTCAATGTTATCAATGAGGAGGACTAATATTTGCAGCCCTAACGAACAGAAACAATAAAATAGAAAAACAAAGGCGGAGCTCTAGAGACACACTTATCTATTTCATAGACCAATGAGGATTTGAAGCACAGATTAAGTAGGATTTGAATGTGTTTTGAACTCAAGAAACAAACTCAAAATGAACTGATTTTGTTCAAATTTATTATACCAGTTCTTCAGTTTAATAAGTACATCAGGGCCTTTGTAGCGTAAACAATACAAGTTTTGATCAAACTAAGTGTGAAAAATAACCATAATAAATGAGTATGTATTTCAAGTTAAATAATTAGTTTGAACCATGTATGGATGTTTCCCAGTGATGGGTTGTGGCTGGAAGGGCATCTGCTGCGTAAAACATATGCCGTATAAGTTGGCGATTCATTTCACTGTGGCGACTCCAGATTAATAAAAGGACTAAGCCAAAAAGAAAATGAATGAATCTTTCCAGAATGTTTGTGAAGTTTCAGCTCATAATACTCCATGAATCGTATATTAAACAATGCTGTCAAGGACTCTCTTTGGGTGGAAACAAAGACTTTTTATGTTTCTTTAAATGCAAATAAGATGCTACTCCCCGCCCCTTTGCAGAAGAGCAAAGAAGAGCCTTTACATCTTATCCTTCAGCAGCTCCAGCAAATACTAACAACATTCAAAATCATTTACTTTATATAAACAGGCTCTTTAAAAGCCTGATTTTGTTTTGAAATGCCTACTGTGAATTTTATAGCCCTGTCTGCCTACTGTTTGGTCAGCTATTGTCTCGTTTCTTTTTTCCATTTCTGCCAAGTTATTTTACAATAAACATCTGTTGCCACCCTCAAATCCAAGACTGATTGAGAGAGCTGTCAGCATCACAGCAACAAAGCGTGTTGCTTATTACAGTGTCTGATACCCGGGCCTCAAGGAGCCCTATTACAGCAGAGCACTCTGCATGCTGATGTTCAGACCCTCAGTCATTTAATTCAAGGACTTCTGCACCTTTTCAACAAACTAACCCAAGCGTCTCTCATCTTTTCCACATGAGCGTCTGTTTCACACCGAACTCGTTTTCACAACCAGGTGAATTAGCTCGGTGGTGAGAAAAAAAGATGTGAGATAAGCGATCGACACGGTTTTAAGCAACCGAATTGAGGCTGCGTAAACGAAAACATGGCTCCCACAGACGCTCGCAATACTCTTTCCAATCTGCGTTTTAAGTGAACATCTTGTTCTGGGAACTCGGTAAACATAACAAGTTATCTCCCAAGCTGTACCTGAATGCTTAACTACTGTGACAGCCCAACCTGCTCGCAGAAATGACTGACATCTCAGCGCATTTCCACATTTGTTTCTGCTCCTCAATCTGTTTTATCTGTCAGTCTCTTCACACCTATCAAGACGCTGTCTTCATGATAAAAGCTGCTGATCACCAGTCTGTGTTTGAAGCACTCGGTTCAAATTGGCTGAAATAAAAACGCAAAATGAAAACTGTCGGAAAAGATTGGGTATTTTAATCTGCACTGGATATGATCATTTCAACGGCAAACTGCAGTAGTTTAGCTTAATTTCTTTCATGGTAGAGCAATATAAAAGAATCAATTTGCTATCAAAATGATGTACTAAGCCTAAAGTGAGCTACATGATGAGTTTATTTTTTTCTTTTTCTGGCAGACCAACTGGTTTGTTCGATTTCTAGTGTCGGCCCAGCATGGTGTCAGAGCTAGACTGTGAACTGCTGATTTCTTCAGTTGTTTTGTAGCACAGCTGGCGTTTCAAATCTGACTTCTGACTTAAAAAAAAACCTCTAAAGAAAAAGCAGAGAGATTCAACGCAAACCCTGCTGATGAATCAAACAAGAGGCAGATAAATGAACATGAATGTTCACTCAAACACTCGTCTTGCTGCCTAGCATGCTTGACACAGCTAAAGAGCCCTTTAAGGTGGCTGTGCATTATAGTCAGAAACACTTGTAAGGTGTTTTGGAGAGTCAGAAATCTAAACCAGGATGAATGTACTGAGATGAGAAAGCAAGAGAAACACATAATAAGAGTGTGACACAAAAGTCTATGATTTAGGTGAGTGAGGACAGGGTATAATAGATAGTTCACCTTGATGCCACGCAGAATGTAAAGCCAAAGGTTTTCTCAGATTGTTTCGCTCACAGTGATTCAATGTGGAAGACTCAAATGATACGTTTTGTACTCTGTGGGTGTTGAACGAGATTATGAGGATATTATGACGCACCGATTGTGTTTTTCGAAAACTCTAACACTTACGCAGAGATTGTGAGTGTCTTGGTGAGGAATAAGTTACGCATTCATTTGGCAGTTTTTAGACCTACTATTTACAGGGATTTTCACATACTTCAAAATTAAACCTTGCCTTGTATACAGGCACACAAAGTGTTATTACACACCACACAAATATTTTATCACATTTTGATGGCATGTTTTGGAATATTGCAACAGCATATTTACTGATCATGCAATTGTGTTATCTAGCAGTTGTCACAATATTTGGTTTGAAGAACAGAGTGTGTATATCGTCCCCCTGTAAGAGCACAGATACACTATACTACTGCAGGGGGGTACGGCAGTGTTATGTTCGCTTATTTTCTCGTTTATTTAATCATTTCTAAACATGTTTAACAACATTTCAACTGATTATTAACTTATTTAACCATCTATTTTATTTCCAAAAGGATATATGTAAAAATTATTGGACAAAAGCAATCGAAATGTCATAAATCCACATACAGCGGAAACAAGGACGCATTAAGGTCCTTTCAGACGGCAGGCGGAGGACTTGTCGCCCGCAGGTGCAGCTGTTTCTACGTGATAGATTTGTTTTGTCCATGTTTTGTCTAGTTGAGCACGGTGCAGCTTCAGGTCTGATCATCAACACAAAAGTAATAATCAACAAGGTTACATTTGTATTTGCTAAAGTCTAACACAATTTTGCACTTGGAGTAATTGTGTTTATTGTTTTCTGATAAGATGAGAACTAGTTTCATTTTAGACACAGTATTGCCGACTCGCTGCAGCCATGGCTTTGATTGTATAAAGTATTTCACTGTAGGCCTACATACAAACCTTTTGATTGAGCTCAGTAAAATGTTCATTGATGGGTTATTAATAATCTGTTCAATAATTTGTTAAAGCCAAAACGAATGGAAAAATACAGGTTGTAATTTAATTTAATGGTTTAAATAAATAAAATATATATTTATATATAAATAAATAAAGCATATTTAAAATAAAATACTATGCTATGTTCTGAAAAATGCCCATGTCCATGTTTATTATACCATCCTATAACTTCCTATTCCATACCTTCACACCCTTCAATGACTAATACAGTCAGACCACATGTGCAAACACAAGAGTTAGCCGGAAAAGACCACAGCAGTCCAACAACTGAGGAGCCATTCACAAATAACATGTTTTTGCTTCTGAAGACGCTAGACACAGTGATCAGTAGTGGTTCCGCTATGTTGCCGTTGTCTTGCCAACTTGCTACTGTAAAGAGTAGCTCCCAACACTAGTCCCGCCTCTGAGTTCTTCTGATTGGTCCACTGATCTGGAACTGACAGTATGACAAATAAGCACGGCTTTGAATTTTATCTTCACACGGCATCTAAGAAAAACACAGTGCTGCAAAAGTCAGTGTGTGTGTAAGACTCTTCTCTACACATACATAATGTTGAACAGTTGTTGTCTGCACCTGCTGTTATGAATGGACACAGTGTTAGCATTTTCATTAAAAGAGATTTCAGTTTTGTCTGTGTGATAGCCCAGTGGTTAGTGCGCCGACATCAAGTGCAACAGCACACCAGGGCCCCCGAGGTTGAATCCTGGCTCGTGGACCTTTCCCAATCTTATTCCCCTCTCTCTACCACTTCACTTCCTGACATTTTACTGTCCTGTCAAATAAAGGCAAAATGCAAAAAATACATCTTAAAAAAAGAAGAAGAGAGATTTCAGTTTTGAAGCTTACTGAATTTGAATACACAATAATTGTTTTGCTGTTGTTTTAGGTGTTTCCAAAATATAAAGATTTCATTATTGTGCTTATTTTGTACTTTTGCATCACAAGAAGCTCTTCAGTTCTGTAGCTGATTGTGACAAAACACTCAAGCACTGGGGATTCCTTTGATTTGTGTTACATAGAGATCACATTTTCTCTCCTTATTGATGTTTTGCTGAGTGTGTTTTTGTGCTGGTACCTTGGCTGGTTTAGGCCTGTCATGAATAAATTATCTTGACACTAAAACCTCCAATAGGCAGTGACAACTCCCTGTCTTAATGACTGATTCCTTATAGTGCACCTATTATAAATTATGAAAAGTTCATATTTTGGATTTGGGAGTAACATCCTGCCTGTGAATCCCATATTGTTTGCATTTAGGTTGCTGTACTGTAACAGTCATCAGAAAGTAATACAACATAAGGTTGCAGCTATACTGCTGTGATATAAAAGAAAAAAAAAAGAACTGACTATTGACTCTTCACCGCCTCATCCTTTGGAAGCAAAAAAAGAAAAGAAAAGGTATTTGCCCTCACAGTGCAGCGCACAGCATCTTCTCAACATGCTGCTATCCCTGGTCAGCCCAAGCCAAAAGTGAACATGCTCTCTGCTAATGTTTCAGGTTGACGTGACATCAACATGGAATGGCTTGGGATCTATATTAAAACGACTCATTCATTTGAGAGACAATATTGATTTATAGCTGTTTTACACACTGAATGAAAGGTAATGTTCAAAGATCTATAATAGGGCCACTTTAAAATGTTCCCTCAAATGATTTATTCAAAACAGATGAAACATTTAGAAGCTCAAAGAAAAAATGATCAAGAAAATGCAGTATTGTTCACGTCATGCTTAACAATATCATATGACATAAATGAATCATTTGCATCTTGAATTCTGAAAATGTGCAATTCGAATAATATCAATATCAAGCAGTTAAATATGGATTCCATGTCTGACAAACTAACTTTTTAAAAAGAAAGATTAATAACTAATGCTTATGGACTCACCCTCTCAAGGAAATAATTCCATTAAAATTCACAACCATTCCTCTAAAGCACACTGTTATTTACTGTTCATGCTGATCGCTTGAAGACAAGCAGAGGCAGGAAGTGTGAGAAGATCTGGATGGAGGTGATTTTACATGTGCCGGGTGCCACAGTGACCCAAGCTGTGCGTGGGCCGCTGAGCCGAGACACAACTCGTTACTGTGAGCTCCCACGCTTCCTAAACAGATGGATGCAGCCTCACACGCACACATTCACATACACACAGATGGCACACATGGACAATACACACAACCGGCACACTAACTCACCTTAATTAATGGTCCTATCAGTCGACCTGACACACCAAATTATCAAATCCGAGTGCCAACCTCCCCATACGGAGACATGCATCATCCCAGATTTATTTACGACACTTTCAGAGACTATTTACCTACTTATTCCATTGCTTTGTTCTTATTGCACCTCATTTTTTTTTCTCTTTTCGCAACACATATTTCATATTCCACGTCCAAGAATGCTAATTTCTCTGTAATAAAAGGCTTTTTGCCCGTTCTTCTCTGCTAATTCTTCTGCCAAATAACTACAAGAGTGCCATCGGACTAAAGTTTTCAGGTCATACCACAGATTTCTGGTTGGAATCAGGTCTTGGGTTGCTTTTGTGTGTCAACCTCGCCTTTTCATGTCATTTCATCATTTCGGGGTTTACGATTTGGGTCATTGTCCTGCTAAAAAATGTGTCTTCACCCTAAATGTAGATCGTGTTGCTGACTAAAACAGGTTCTCCTTAAGGATTTGCCTGTGTTTGGCTCCATCCACACTGCCCTAGCTGGCAAAAAGCTTTTTTTTTTTTTTCCAAGGTGTTGGCGTGTGTGTTTAGTTGGTGCCAAACATAACGCTTTCTTTTCAGGCCACAACTCAGTAGACCACAACATTTTCTTTCAAAGGGTTTCAGGTTTTGCCACATGGCTTCTGGCATTCCCCAGGCATGACTTAATGTTGGCCTTGCTCAGAAGTGGTTTCCTTCTAGCCATTCTCCCAAAGAGGCCCAAATCTGTGAAGAAATTGTTGAAGCCTGGACAGGTTCTTCCATTTCAGCATAAAATCTCTTCAGCTCTGTCAGTGTTGGAGCCAGATCACGGTCACCTCTCAGACAAATGTCCTTTTTGTCTGGTGGCTCAGGCTGGTATAGGATGGCCTGATTGTAGTGCTGTCTGGATGTGCTATTTTTTAGGAGGTTTATACCTGGGCTACACTGTGATACTGTGATGGCCTCTTTCTATTTTTAATGTGCTGCAATGCTGCTCAACCAAATTAGTCTTCACCTTGTGTGTGAAATTTCATTTGCGAGATATTTCTGGCCCATAAATCCATGGTATTTCTGAATTTATTGATGCCAAAACTACTTGCCTACAATATAGGAGCTATATATTGAAATATACATACTCAAAGTTGGAAAATTAGGAGAAATAGTAAGTGTTTAATTAAAGAATAAGCGACAATAGGATGTTAAATTATTCAAAAACAATGCAATATCTTCAAATAATGTAACAGAGTCAGTTATTATCCTTATACAATGGAATAGTATAGTAGAGCTTTATGTTTAATCATTATAAGAAAATCATTATCTCAATTCAAACACCCTGATAATCATATTCCTAAATGACTTTGCATATTTGCATATGTCTATTAAAACTTTGACAAGTACAATCACAGTGCTAACAGAGAGAGCAGTAGCTATGAAACAGACTGTAGTCTTTTTTTAACCACAGAGCATCGTTATTTCCATGACAGATGTACTGGAATAACATTATCCAAAAATCTAAAGTTTGGATATAAACATTGATGTGCATGATAGCAGATAAAATAATAATAATAAAAATATATAAATAATTAAATTGCAAATCACATTGAATCGCTGTTCAAAAATGCTGATTCATCAACAAATTATACATGAATGTTTTGTGAAACAAAAATGTAATTTAATATATACAATATACAATACACAATATATTTAGTAAATTAAATATACAAATCAAATATTGTTAGAACCTCTTCTAAATTGTTATTTAGTTAAGTTTCAGAATTATAGGGAAATAGTGATCTTAATCAAGCATTCAATAAATATCAATACTCAGATTTTCAAATTGGTTTGGTTATATTATTTAGATAAAAAAATGAGTTTATTGTTTAATATATTTATTTTCTTTGTAATTTTGTTTGTGGATTTTGGTTTTGGTCATTTAAAGGTGTAATAGTGTTGCTATAATAACTGTAATGGAGTCAAGACCTGCCTGAAACTACTTTAGCTCTGGGTTTCCTTTAAAATAAATGCATCACAATCAAGCATTCAACAGCCCTGCAGTAAAAAATTAAATAATTGCTATTAATATTGTCATTGTACTTAACAACTCTCTCGTCAACACAAGTACTGCCGCTGCCAGAAGCCACTGGGAATAGTTTATGAAGTTTTAAATATGGATATTTGTCTTAGAAAAACCCATCGCTTCACTTCAGAAGGCATTTATTAACTGTCTGGAGTTGTATGGATTATTTTTATGATGGATAAATAGGCTTTCTGGACATTTTAAAACTCAAAATGAACCATACACTGTTTCTATAAAGCTGGAAAGAACCAGGATATCATTTATTATAACTCCAGTTGTGTTCATTGAAGGAAGAAAAGCATATACCAGGGACACCATGAATAGTAAGTAAATTATGGGAAAGCTTTTTTTTGTGGGTGAACTGGGCTGTGTTCTCGAAACCTTCTTAAGGCTATGTCATTGTTAAGTTGTACCTTAAGCTGTACCTTATTGTTAAAATGTGTTTCCCGACACTTTCTTAGTTAAGTATACCCTCTTTAAGCCATACTTTCATAAAGCTGGTCGGAACCACTCTTAGCTATACCGTATCACTGCCTTTTTACATCTAAGTCTATGAATATAACTCTTTAAGTTGTATATAAAGCCAGTGTTTATTTAGGCTATGTTAAAGAATTGTTCTGCAAAGATTAACTTTATTTAAAGGGAAGTTTGGTGACAGCAGTACAGCACTAAATCAAAAGAAGGCACCTCCACAAACCCATTTAAATATGCATATTTAATCAGAGAAAACTTTAGTCCTCTGGCTACCATGACAGAAGCTGCAATATAATAATAATAATAGTAATTCATTCAATCATTCATTCATTTTCTTTTCGGCTTAGTCCCTTTATTAATCTGGGGTCGCCACAGCGGAATGAACCGCCAACTTATCAAGCATATGTTTTACGCAGCGTCTTCCAGATGCCCTTCCAGCTGCAACCCATCATTGGGAAACATCCACACACACACCCATTCACACACATACACTACGGACAATTTATCCTACCCTATACTGCATGTCTTTGGACCGGAGCACCCGGAGGAAACCCACGCCAACACGGGGAGAACATGCAAACTCCATACAGAAATGCCAACTGACCCAGCCGAGGCTTGAACCAGCGACCTTCTTGCTGTGAGGCGAACGTGCTACACAATAATAATAATAATAATAATAATAATGATGATGATGATGATGATGATGATGATAATAATAATAGGAGATTCTTACAGCTCCTCTCTCTTTCTTTCTCCGCTATATAGGCTACAGTATATGTAATTTTTAGAGCAGTATTATCATAAACAAAACGCAAAATATTTCAGTACAAGAATTTCAGCCAAATGTAATCCATGCGGTTTTACAATCCCTTAACCCACTATGGTTCGAATTTAAAAGCAGCTGGGAGAAAGTCATTCACTGTTGACGGATCGAGAATTGAGAGTAAGGGTTAGGCATGGTTGAGTATTTTTTTGCTTCACAGATGCTGAGCTCACTGCTAAATACCTTATAAAATATTTTCAGTTTTACAGAGAACATGACAAGAAAATTGACAGTAAATTTAAACCATGGTCTTCATTTACATGCAAATTCAATACCCTGCATATTAATATTATCTTCTTAATGAGGAAAAAATATATATAAAACATAACTTTTCTTAAGCATGGACTAGATCGGGATTAAGGTAAACAGTTCTTCGCAGTTTTACCATCCATATCAAACAATTCAGCACCACCTCCAGGGACAGCACCTCGCAACGGCATACGTGAGAAGGTAAACATTAAGCAACCTCTTTGCGCTATTGTTTGAGGAACAGCCTAAGAAATGCTATAACTTGATCTGAGTCTTCGTAGCTTACTAAAAGACAAGAGACAGACCTGTTCCTTTTAAATGTAAAATATAATGTGGAATCCTTTAGAAACAGCATAATGAGCATAATGTTTTTAATCAATACTTATTTCTGCTTACTAGCAGTATTGAAAATATTATTTTGTTTAAATCGTAATATATTTTCGTTCAAAGTTCAAAAGAACAGCAAAAGAACAGAACATTAAAACAACTTTATATGTATGTATATTATATATTATTGCGGAGGTGTTTTGTTTGTTTTTAGAAGGTTAAAAGCTTCACTAGTCTTTTGATAAACTTCTCTGGTTTTATTTATTTTTTACCTCTTCATCTTGACGTCTCACAGGAGGCTCCTCGCTCTTTATGACAGCTTTTGTTGCGAGACCTCACAAAGTCAGAGATATTTATTGTGCAATCAAACAACTGAAACACAGGAGGTGGTGAATTCAAGAACACAGATGCGCTTGTTAACGCACGAGGTGTGATCGCGCTAGATAATTAAATATCCTGCTCAATTCAGGCTCTGAAAGCAGGTGAATGTTTTGCAATTACATAATTTTCAGATTTTAATCCCAAGGGATGTCACATTAACTTTATAGAGCAGGAAAAAACCAGTGAATAGGTTTCAATCTGATAGCAATAAAGCAGAATAAGAAACAATCAGTGCGTGTTTAAGTGAGGTGGAAATAACTCTACTAATTAAACAGATCAGAGTCTAATATTATGCTTATACTATGGTATAGTATAGTAGAGCTGCAAAATTAATCATTAATAAGTGGTGAGCTCACTTCAAACACCCACACAATAATATTTCTAAATGACTGCAATTCGCATATGTCTATTAGAGCTTTGACAAGTACAATCACAGCGCTAACAGAGAGAGCTCAGAGGCAGAGTTATAAAAGTTTCAGGCTGTCGTCTTTTTAACTAAGCGTATAATTATTTCTATGATACAAACATTCAAATGATCGCAGAAGAACTGGCAGTGGGTGTAGGACTGGGAGATAAATCGATAAATCGAATGTGTAGTTTAAAAAACAGGTAAAAGCTTGAAAACAGTGATGCTAAATTTGCGACTAAACCATTCTTTTTAAAATAATCTTTTTTTTTGCAAACAAATCATTCATGCAGTTCAAAATATTTTTACAGTAAATAAAAGGCTATATGATTGTAAAAATATAAATGATGGATTATTTAATACAATCATTTAATGATACGAATAAATTTACAATAGCACGAAATATACAATAGTCTCATACAAGCAAATTATGCAGGTTTTAAGGTTCAAACTGCAGTTTCAATGCAGCTTCACATGGCTCTATAGGATCCCAGCTAAAGAAAAATGGTCTTATCAAGCGTAATGTTCATCCATCTTTTAAAAATGTGCTTATTAATTTAAATGACATTTTTGCTATTTGTTCCACTTTCCCTTTATAGCTAGTTCATTGTTGCCAATCGTCAACTGGAGAGGTTAACTCAACTATTGGTTGATTGATTCATCCATCCCTCTAATCATTCACTCATCCATCCATCCATCCATCCATCCATCTATCCATGGATTGATTGATTGAGTTCATTAATCCATCCATCCATCCATCCATCCATTCATTAATTCAGCAAGTAACATTTATTCTTGTGTATGAAGGACAACTTAAAAAAATGCTGAATGTTGAGCTCTGGCTTGTTTCATTGATACTATTAGGCCAATAGCAATAATCAACTGCTAAACGTTCAAGAGATTCATTTGATGTCCATTCAGAATCATAGGAAAAATTCTATCTATATATAAAATAGCCCTGAAATCTGATAGCAGTAAAGCAAAATAAGAAGCCATCAATGTAGGTTTAAGTCACCGCGAGTCACACAAACAAACTGTTTCTGAGCCATGAAAGTGAGAGCGAAAGTCATGGATCGGATTTTCTGGCATAGATTAGAAAACACAAGAGCCAAACAAATGCTTTTCAATACAGCAGTCTCTCAGAGCCCAGCGGTCCTGACAACATCGCCACCACAGGGGTTGCAGCCATGACCTGGACTTTTATAGCACTGTCTTGTCTACAGTCCAGGGTCAAGAGACTCTTTAGAGTTCAAGCACACAGAGGCAAGTGAAGTCTTGCCTGCTGCTCCCTGCTTTGAGCCCTCACTGGCCGACAAAGCACAATAATCCACATTAGATGCTCCAGTGGTGCTGGTGTCTACTGGGGCCCACAGTCGATTGACTGAGCTCAACCTTCCCCATACACAGGCCCACACTGTGTGATTGACAGCCATATTGTTGTAGTCCCAGCATTCTCAGACCTGTTGTTGTGGCACGCAGCAGGTGCTGCTCTGTACATGCCGTCTATGCATGTAGGGGGCAGCTGGGGGGGATTTCTGCTTACATCTGCAGGTGGCATATTCAAGAGTGTAATGGCTTCATGAGCAGGAAGTTGAACTGGCGGGGTCTTGAGACGGTGGGTGATGCCATGGCTGAAGGGTTAGCTTTGAATTCTGGTTTCATCCCTGAGAAAAAAAGGCAGCATGGATTTCCTGGCTGGTCAGTGCTGGACTTGCTGCTGGTCAGTAGAACATTTTGTTGATTTTGGTGGTCTGCTAATATTCAGAGAGTGACACCATTTTCAAGTAAAGTTGAATGGTAACATTTTTAAATAATGTTTAATTTGTTAGCACTAATTATTTCTGGCACTCTGGAAACTTGTTTTGTCCTGCTCATTTGTGTGTCATTTTTTTGTGGTAATATTTTTATATTATTAAGATTGCATCGATTACATTGTTAAGACTTACAGTAAGATTGTAGTAATATCAGCTTAATTCAGACCAGTAAGCAGATTCTACTGAAATGTATGTTTTTTAGGAAATAAAAAAGCCCAAACCCTAAACCTAACTGTCAACAGGTTGCAAACAGATTTTAGAAAATATTTAAAAAATAACAACAATGAAGGTCCCACCCTTATACATCACCACCATTTGGTGAGATTTCCCTCTATATAATATTGTTACAAACTCCCATGACAGTGTGTTGTTTTATTAATAATGTTAAATCCTTTCATTGTCTCCCTTGGGAGAAATTTGGCTTGAGCAATCAAGAGAGCAGATCGAACATACATCCACAACACAGACACTGACACATTAATCAATATACGCGCAAAATATCTCATATCACACCAAAGACTGGTTTCAAACTAACCCTAATTAAGTTTGCGTGTACGTTTGTGCACATGACGTACGATGGATTCAAAATTAAACTTGTTAAAAATGGTAATATAGCAGCAGTTGCTGCCTAGTAACTAACTATTGTACATTTTAGCAGATTTGTTTTTGATGTTGTTGTTCTTAGCAGAAGCTTTGAGCTAATATAAAGTTTAATTTCTAAAGTCATTTCAAAAAGAATTATTACCCAATCTGTGTTTATTTTGCAGGAAGGGCTTGTTGACGGTATATTATTCCTTGCATAAATCATTGGGTATAATTTAATAAAAATGAAAAGCTAAATTGTAATCACACTTGTAATTTATAAATATACCACGGTTAATTGTTATTCATGTTAATTTACTAACATGTATTTACAAACATTTCGATGAATAAAAGCCATAAAGTATCCTATCATCCATTGGTAATTCATGATAGCTAATGCATTAACAAACTGAAGCTCACTGTAAAGTGTTACCTATTTAACTTCAATCAGCTGGACATTTATGTCATAAATTGCACAAAAATTGTCAGTAGGCATTTCTTAATACCAGTGTACCTACTTCCATTTTTTTCATATTAAAATTGAATCCCATTAAAACTCTGCAACATAAAAGGTCTTTTACTTGTACAAAACTCAATAATTAAATGCAGGCCGTGTCAAAAGAAACTAGATTAGGCGAAACCAATTACCACTTGTTCAAGGAGTTTTTTCCTCTTGTAAAAGGCTAAAGAATAGATGTATGATTGTGGCTTATGCTGTGTCTGTTGGATGACTGCGAGGGATCTGCGCTCGTTCCCTCAAAGGTCTTCGGCTGGCGTTCAATCACATTGTTACTCGCATTCTGCTCGGTCACCATGGAAACCGATGTAATAATCACACATGAACAGTTACAAGGTTCCCCGCCATAGAGAGAGCTGTGCGCTAAGATAAACGAAGTGTGTGTATTAGTGTGTGCCGGCACATAACAGCACATTTCTGTTGTGCGCTGGTGCTTACACCGAGTGTGTGCGCTGGCGAACTGTGCGAGCAGATAACTCAAATGAATGCAGTGTTAGTCTACAGACACATTATGATAGCAGAGGGTTTTTTTTCCCCAGCAAAGCTAAAGATCTTCCCCTGGGTGAAACATAGCAACGGTCTTACATCATTACAAAACAAAACAATAAAAACAAACATATTGCTTTGAGAGGACTGCGATTCTAATAAAGATCCAGTCTGGATGTTTGTTTGCTACAAACGCTTTGTGACAGTGTCAGGGCAATTAATAATCTACATTACACGGCACTCGCCGAGCTGCTGGGCAGCTAGGGTCCGGCGGGCAAGCGAAGCTTTTAATACGACACGGCCTGGAGAATATAATTAAACACCAGTTACAGAGTTAATGTGGGTTCCCGCCCATTTCCTCTTTCAGGTCCAAGAGAACACAAGGTTAACCAAACTGACATCAATTCAGCTTTCTGCTTATTTCATTACAGTTTGCTAATGACTTGATTGGCAAATACAAAAACAAACTGTCTTTAAAAAAGGGTTTCCGTGGTTCTTCAGAACACTGTGAACCTTTAAAGAACCCAGAAGACCATACCAATTCCTGTTTTCATGAATGATACAAATAATTGAATATAGCAGGAATTAAGATGCCAAACACATTATGGCAAAGCTAAGCATGGAAGGAGGAACAGACCAACTGCAACAATTAGTAATTGTAATTGTAATGATAATCATGATTTATCATTTTTTTACCAATAGGTACTGCTATATAATGCTAATGTAATGTGGTCGGTTTTCAAATTTGTTGGCATGGAAAATTTACCAAGTTTTTTCTATCTATAATTTTTCCAATCATGGTCTCAAGATTATCTCAATCAAATCTAGTAAAAACAAATCAAGGAGGAATTCAATTAAGCAAGTTTTCAGCACTGACAAGGAAACGTATTTTACTCTTATTGGAATATTCACATCACATATACCAAATTAACTTTTAATGGTGATATAATATATAATGGTATATTTTAATGGTGAAAGGTGGTGCAGTGGGTAGCGCAGATGAATTGGGTAAGCTAAATTGTCCTGGTCATCCAGATTAGAGGTTGAACATTGGGTGAACAACTTACCTCATAAAAATTAGATTTTACGAAACACCAATATGGTGCGGCTAAATATAAATTTCAATATATTTTAATATATTGTATAGTTTTTAGAAATAATGTCAAAATTAAATGAAATTTTACTTAAAACAAGCAAAATAATCCGCCAATTGGGTAAACAAAATAATCTTATTTCAAAGTGAAAACAAGATACTTTTGCTTACCCCATTGGCAGATCATTTTACTTGTTTTAAGGAAAAACTCACTTAATTTTGTCTTATTATTTCTGAAAACAAGACAATATTTTTAATTGTCTAGTAAATGCTTCTTGATTTAAGATTTTTTTTAGATATTTGGACTAAAACAAGACAAAATCTCTTGTAAGAGATAACTTGTAAAGTAAGAAAAGCTTTTTTTTTTGCATTGTAGTTGTTCACAATTACAGTAGATCTACAAAACTATAAATGAAATACAATGGTGAAGTGGAATTGTATTTGAAACGAAATTGTACTAAATGTAACTTTTGGGTATATGATTCATTGTTTTCTGTGATTAGCCACTTCCAGTAAGGCAATATTTTGACATCCATTTGAAAGCTTTTGAAAAAACAGGTTTTCATAAACAGTGCTTAAGCACATTCTTTTATCACTGTTTTCCATACTGGATTGAATTTCAAGGTCTTTTATCTTGTCACTAAGGCAGTACACTCTAAGGAAAACCTTTGTACCTCGCATCTATTCCTAACGGGTACATATTAGTACCTTACAGAACCTTAAGGGAAAGATGAAATATAAAGGTGTATCCTTGAAGGTGCTGCCTCAATGACAAGCTGCTGTAACCCTAAAGGTACAATTTTCACACTTTTTTTCAGACAGTTAACCATCAATAACTTTTTAATCTCAAGGGAGCCCAATGTACAGTATAAAACATAAATGAAAAATGTTTCTTGATAGAAAAAGCTGTTAAAGTGCACTAAAAGACCATCCAAATGACCTTCATATTTAGGAACATAAAGACTTGTTTAAAATGTTTTTGAGCAGAACTCTGTTTTAATTCTAATAATATTAACACTGCTAATTTTACCCATGAATTAAATGATGTCATAGGCCGCATGGTGGCGTAGTGGGTAGCACAATCGCCTCACAGCAAGAAGGTCACTGGTTCGAGCAGTGAACTGGGTCAGTTGGCATTTCTGTGTGGAGTTTGCATGTTCTCCCCGTGTTGGTGTGGGTTTCCTCCAGGTGCTCCGGTTTCCCCCACAAGTCCAAAGACATGCGCTATAGGTGAATTGAGTAAGCTAATATTCATATTAATTCAATAACAGTGATGGGTTGCAGCTGGTAGGGCATCCGCTGCGTTAAACATATGCTAGATAAGTTGGTGGCGACCCCAGAATAATAAAGGGACTAAGCCGAAAAGAAAATGAATGAATGAATAAATGATGTCATCACTTACCCTCATGTCACTTCAGACCTATTTGTCCTTATTTTTTCTTGTCAAAACAGAAGATAAGATGGTAACCAAAAGTGGTAACCAAACTCTTTTGCTTACTAGTTTGGAAAGAATATTACTAACGGAAAAAAAAAACATGCTTGCAAAAACAAGTTTTGAAGGGATATTTCTAACCAAACAATTTTGATCGCTAGCTTGGGAAAACTGTTGGTAATCCAGCAATTTAGCTTTCTAGTTTTGAAAGAATACTGATAATCCAAAAGTCTGCATTGCTAGTTTTGAAAGAATGTTGGTACAGTAACCCAACAGTATTGCTTGCTAGTTAAAAAACATACGTTACCATACATACCAACAATTTTGTTTTCTTGAATAGGAAGAATGCTACCACTGAATTGTATGGATCATTTCAAAATCTCTTAGCCCTGACGTCTTGGAATGATGTAAAGGATAATTATTTATTTGCACAAAATAGAAGCATTAATTAATTAATTAATTAATTCATTTTCCTTCGGCTTAGTCCTTTTATTCATCAGGGGTCGCCACAGCGGAATGAACCGCCAACTTATTCAGCATATGTTTTACTCAGCAGATGCCCTTCTAGCTGCAACCCTGTACTGGGAAAAACCCATAAACTCTCACATTCACACACACTATGGCCAATTTAGTTTATTAAATTCACCTGTACCACGTCTTTGGACTGTGGGGGAAACCGGAGCACCCGGAGGAAACCCACGCCAACTCGGGGAGAACATGCAAACTCCACACAAAAATGCCAACTGACAAAGACAGGACTCGAACCAGCGACCTTCTTGCTGTGAGGCGACCACTGAGCCACCGTGTTGCCACTAAAATAGAATTAACATCAGTGATTAAAATATTCCACACACACACACTGTATATGTAGAAAGCAGAAAGAAGACTCTATTCTTCTGGTCTAAAACAAGACTGGCAAGAGCGCTAAACATGTGAAAGCAATTTAACAGAGCCATAATAACAGCATCTCTGAGCCACACTGTTCTTGCATTATCTGTGCACGGAGTGTGATGACAGAGAACGGTGTGTGGGGTAACATGGCCTGATGCCACAGCCTGCGTCCGCAATTCAATTTGAGACCATGCGGTGGATCTAGAGCCTGCGACAGTGAGGTGGAGAATTGACTCCGTCTGAGCGTGTAGATTAAACCTGCTGGCAGACAGAGGAAAGGAGCGGAGCAGCTTGGATCTGAGGAGGAGAGATAGGAGAGCTTTTGCTGGCACCCCCCTTAGCCCGTCCAATCAGATAAACAAAGCCCACGGAACGGTGATTTATAGCACGCGTGGAGGGCCTGACAGCTGCACGTCTCATCAGCATGGAGCCGGCCGTAATTAGCACAAGGATGGAGCACGAGGGGAGGGATCCAGCTTAGCCATGCCATGCCAGTCTATGGGGATCTTGTACAGACCAAACGTCACCAACCAACCACAAAGAAGATGAGGGCCAAATATCTTAGAGACTAGTTCCAATTCGCTGAAGACAATGAGGAATTATATTGTTTTCAGTTTCCTCTCTCACACCCACACACCTTCCCCTCTTCCGCTCTCGATATCTTTCCCTCCAGCGATTTCCACTCCAACTCCTATTGTGTGCATATACAGAGAGAGTAGATGGGTTTGTCAGGTGAGCCAGAACAGAGAGAGCCAGTAATCCTGTCGGCGTAAGAACCTCCCAAGGCTTCTGGGATTGCACTCTTATATCCGTCCCTCACTTAGCGGCTGATTTTCGTGCAATGTGATGGTGGGAATTGTGCGAGTGTCTCCTCAGCACAGAAGCCATGCGGTGTTTGTACACAGTCCTTTGAGGCGGATGGCCTTGTATGGGGGCCGACAGGCTTGATGGCGTGATTAATGGCTGGCTGTGCGCTGGACGGTGAGCCGCATCGATCCGCCACTGGGTCAGATCCTCTGCGCTCACGGCTGAGGCAGCACTGTAATTTGACTGTATCTGTGTCTGCTACTCACCCCCCCTGAGGTGACTCTGTCAAGTTAATTTACCCAGCGACAACCGCAGAACAAAGACTTCTTAATCAAGTACAAACACAGTTATTGTATCATCTTAATACACGATAACTCGAGAATAGCATACCGGCTCGCCGATCAAATTAAATAAGAGATGCTGGCATTTACCAAGGCACGACACAACCTGAGCTAAGTCGCGGCAGACATTATGAGAAAAATCTCCTTGTTGACAGATTAGAGCGGCGCTTCTTGGATGGCTTCACTTCAAGCTGCAGATTTTTCATTGGATTCCAATGACCCATTTACAACTCAAAATAGGAGAAAATATTAAGTACACACAGTGCTTATATTTATTACATTTCATTTCTTATTTCTTTTTTCTCTGAGGTGAAAACAAGCTTCCATAAAACAACAAAAACAGATATCTTTGTAAAGTACCCTAGTATAAAATGTAAAAACATCAGATGGAGATTTCTTAGCCTGCACTTGTGCAAAAGTATGCACAACGACTAACTATGACTTTAAATGCTGTTTCTAATTCACAAATACTGTAGAGTTAGGGACAAATGCACTGCATATTTTTGATTGGTTCAGTCAATGCTTATCCAGTAGTTCATTCAATTCAATTCAATTCAATTCAATTTAAGTTTATTTATATAGCCCTTTTTACAATGTAATGGGCCTCACGGTGGCGCAGTGGATAGCACGTTCACCTCACAGCAAGAAGGTTGCTGGTTCAAGGCTTGGCTGGGTCAGTTGGCATTTCTGTGTGGAGTTTGCATGTTCTCCCCGTGTTGGCGTGGGTTTCCTCCGGGTGCTCCGGTTTCCCCCACAAGTCCAAAGACATGCGGTACAGGTGAATTGGGTAAGCTAAATTGTCCGTAGTGTATGAGTGTGAATGGGTGTGTATGGATGTTTCCCAGAGATGGGTTGCAGCTGGAAGGGCATCCGCTGCGTAAAACATATGCTGGATAAGTTGGCGGTTCATTCTGCTGTGGCGACCCCAGATTAATAAAGGGACTAAGCCAAAATGAAAATGAATGAATTTACAATGTAGATTGTGTCAAAGCAGCTTAAGATGTTCTAGTAAAGTCCAAATTTCAGAGTTTAGTTCAGTTCAGTTCAGTTCAGTGTAGTTTAAGTTTTACTGCTGAAAGTTCAAATACTAAAGAGCAAATCCACCGAAGCGCAGCTCCACAAGTCCCGATCCGAGCAGGCCAGTGACAACAGTGGCGAGAAAAAAACATCACCAATTGACGAAGTGAAGGGGAAAAAAAATAATAATAAAAATAAAAAAATGCACTGCAAGTTCATGCACTGCAAAAAATGCTTTTCTTACTTACCAATGCTTTCCAAATATCTAAACATTCTTAAACCAAAAAGCATTTTCTAGACAATGAAAAAATATTCTATTGTTTTTAGAAATAATAAGTCAAAAATAAGTGACTTTTTCCTTAAACCAAGTAAACTTTACCCAATGGGGTAAATAAAATAATATTGTGTTCACTTGACATATTGGGATTAATATGAGTAAACTATTTTGGTTTACAGTCTTTACCCTAAGCAGTCATGATTATTTGGTTATTTGCTTATATACTTAGCACTTTGTCCCAGCAATCAGAACAGATTTTTGGGTCGTGGCCCATCAGTCAAGACCCAATGGGTTATAAGGATTGTAAGTGGGTCAAATGACATGAGACTTGGATGTTGGCCAAAACAAATGAAGACAGCTGAGAAGTGTCAAAGAGTGAGTGCTCTCTGGATTTAAGCGTGGGGTGAGCCTATATTTCTAGCAAAGCACTGTGATGAGAGAGGAAGCAGTTCCTAATGAACTTGTGTGAAATAATGGCAGCAGCATTATTAGTCTGCCACAGAGTAATTAATTAGTCCCAGGATAGCCAACCTCCCTTACACATTAAGGTTTAACATGACCCCACCTCTATCACTCCAGTTTTAAAGGAACAGTCCACCTTTATGTTGTTCCAATCCTGTTTTATTGGCTCTTTTTGGAACAAAAAAATAGATTTTTTAAAGAAAAGGAGTCAGTTTGTGTATAAAACAGACATTTGTATTTGACATTTATAAATATTAATTAAAACAATAAATGTATAAAAAAAACTATTAATATAGTTATATTTATATAGGATAGTTCATTCATTCATTCATTTTCATTTTGGCTTAGTCCCTTTATTAATCTGGGGTCACCACAGCGGAATGAACTGCCAACTTATCCAGCATATGTTTTACACAGCGGATGCCCTTCCAGCTGCAACCCATCTCTGGGAATCATCCACACACACCCATTCACACACATACACTACGGACTATTTTTAGCCTACCCAATTCACGTGTACTGCATGTCTTTGGACTTGTGGGGGAAACCGGAGCACCCGGAGGAAACCCATGCCAACACGGGAAGAACATGCAAACTCCACACAGAAATGCCAACTGACCCAGCCGAGGCTCAAACCAGCGACCTTCTTGCTGTGAGGCGATCGTGCTACCCACTGCGCCACCGTGAGGCCCCAGGATAGTTATATTTTATTATATATTATATAGGATAGTTTACTAAAAATTAAATTTCTGCCATCATATACTCACCCTTAACTTTTATGTTCTGTTGAACAGAAAAGAAAATATATATATTTTAAAGATATAATATAAGAATTATTTTTCAAAATATTTTATTTTGTGTGAAAAAACTCAAACTGGTTTGGATCAAATAAAGGGTGAGTAAATTATGTTTTTTTATCATTATTGTCTGAAGTATACATTTACTAGTATGTGAATTGTGAACAAAGTATTTTTTTAATTAATATATTCTCAATTAATCCAATAATGCAGTTTACATAAATCTGAATGATTCGTTCATTAATTAGACTGACATCTCACATTCAACTCACTTATTCGGTTGCAGTAGTGAAATTTACTGAACAATAAAAAGTGTTCAGTCTTTTCCCCCAAGGCTATCTTATGACTTGAGAAGTTATAGACCACTTTTATGGTGTTTATGTGCCTGTTTTTGAAACTTGTAAGCTGGATGGAAAAGAGTGACCAGCACATTATTAAAAATTCTGCAATGGTTTGGGGCAACGTGAGGCTGAGTGAACGATGACAGAATTGAATTTTTGTGTGAACTATTGGTTTAAATATGCATCATCCATAGTCTTCTGAAAGAGCTAATAACATTTTTAATGGACTCTGCTATCATATCTCTTGGACCGGAGGTGTGTGGATAAAAAGACTCTCTGAAAAGAGAGAAGAGAATGGAAAGCACAGTTAATCTGGGTAATCTTTTTTGGGAGGCACAATGTAGACGTTCATTTTATAATCTGTCTCAGTATGTCAAATACAATAACAAAGCCATTCGCCATACTGCTGATGCTGACAGCAAGGTTCACTGCTTGGTCCAATACTAATTTAATGGTTCCTTTGCAGTCCCTTTGGGAGCAGCAATAAAGCCTGGTCTGCAATATTGGCAATGCTGTTGAACTCTCTCTCTCTCACCCCCCCCCCTCTCTCTCTCCTCTCTATGCAAATCCTTGTGTAAATATGCAAAGTAATATCCTCTGATGTAGATTTGAATTATTCTGACTATTTGAGAGTCAATATGGATAGCAGTCGTCTGATTAGTGCTAAAGACCGGAGCTCCACTTCACTTTGAATTTCACACATTTGCTGTAAGAGCTCAGGGCGCACAGATTTATCCGCATGTTAAAACTGAATCATTTGGATATCATGAGAGTGATTTATTACATTACATTACCATAATAACACATTATGTTGGTGATATACTTTCTCATATCCACATATCATACCTTCCATGTTTTACATGACTTCATTCCCCCTTATCGTACAGTCCTCCTGGGTATATTACCATATCACCAATTTAGTCCCAGAGAACCATGAAGGCTATTTTAAAAGACTTCATTTTTTTATGCCCGATAATCTATCAACCTAAAGCTTAGCTGTGTGCTAAACAGATATAGACCTGTTGTACATGTTAAATAGCTATATTATAAGTATAAATGCAATTAGACATTAGACTTATTTCTTGTTAAGTGTTTTTTTAGATTCAAAACTCCTTTTAAAAGACCTGTTTTAACTCCTCTCTAATTACTGCACTTGGTTTTTTTAACAGCTGAACATGATTTACTCAAGTTTAAGTTCCTGTATTGATATATTTTTGCTGGATAAACCAATCATCACTATAACCCTAGCTATAAAATAAAAGAACTGCGATTGGTTGATTGGAATGCAGTTCCAGGAACAACAAAGGATGTCGATCCAGGAACAACTCCTGCTTGTGTAAATCATGTTAAACAACATCAATATCCAGGGAGAGTAAAAACACAAACCAGAGCCTTGGCAAGTCTGCAAAAATCAAAACAGGCTGCTGTACAGCTACAGAAAAAGCATGTCTAAATGTCATTAAATGCTCCTCAGCGGTGGAGTTTCTGACTCTTTAATGTTATATTATACTGGTTAATTCATTACCATATCATTTCCTACCCCTCTCCCCATAGTCTGAAAAGCAAGGCGTGAAATGAGAGAGGTGAAATAGAGATATTAGCAGGGTCAGAACCTTCACAGCCAATCATCAGGATGAAATTCAGATGGTGTGTATGTGACCTTGCAATTTGCATTTCTTTCCAGCTTGCTCCCATTCAGGGAAACGGAGTGCAGGCCAAGTCAGAATGAACATACAGTCACAAGATGAAGCTAAATTGTTGACTATGGTTCGACATTCTATGCAAAATTATCGCCTTGAGTCATTCGAGTTGCCGTACATAATTTTCTTGCGTATGAATTGAGGATACGGGAGAAAATGAAATTAGGCGGCTAGAATTAGTTGAGGCAATTGTTTTGTGTAAATCATTTGGGTAAACGGCACTAATCAGGTTTTCAGTACACTGCGGGGTTGAGCTTAACAGCCAAGGCCTCCAATGCGGTGATTTATTAGCGTAATTCAGAGGATGGAAGGAAATGATGGAGGAGATGAAGGAAAAAGGGAGAGGCCACAGTTTGGAAACCAAGAAGCCTTCCAAGTAGGCCTAAATGCTGAGTAAGAGGTACGGCAGATGGATCACAACAAGGGCTTCCCAGGATTCCCTAGGTCCGGGGATGCCTGTGCTGATTCAGAGGAGCGTGTCAGCATTGACTCTGCCAGCATGACCCTAATCATCTGCTTCTTCCTGTAAGATGTGGAAGCAGTTCATATTGCTCAGGCGAGGAAGGCGTGAATCTTTCTGATCTATTGCTGGCTCTCTGGGTGTTTGGAGTACAATAAATCAGCACGATGGGTTGGATGGGAAATCAGAGGAGTCTGGAGCTCTATTCACTGGTTTTTAATGGCCACGTAAGGTGATTTGTGTTCCCGAGAAGTCACAGTGGCGGGAAATGCATGAGGTTGTCAGCCGAAGCTACGCGGCAGCTCCGGGAGTCTGACTCACATGTGGGATAGTAACAGCAGGAATACGTAGCACTGATGGACTGTCAGGTTGAAACTCAGGCAGGGTTGTGAGGATTCCGGCTGAAGATGAACGAGCTTTAGTCTGATCATCCATAGCACCCGTGCGGATTTGAGTTTGACACCACCGTCTGTTCCATTACTGCTCCAAATCCAGATGTGACCTTAATACTGTTGTTAGGAGAAGATCACAACCCAGCAGACACTCTTATAAGTCTTATAGGTCACCAGGGTCTCCAATGGATTGGACAGTGTGTGAGGAGCCAAGTCAATGGCCATCAGACACAAACCACCTTCCACATCCCAGCATGGATCAATGCAGATAGATCCATCTGACTCAGGAGAGGAAGTAAGAAGGGACGAGTGTCTGAGGCCAAACCACCCTGGCTCTCGCTCCTCAACTGCGGCTCCCATGCCGTCTGATGGCTCCGTTCCAGCTCGTCTGATCTTTATACAAACTAAAAGGCTTGGAGACGGTACAGGTTTACAATGACCGCGGGAAGGTCATGTGCTTATCTGCTTTGCTAACCTTAGGGTCTCTTTTACGCCTACTGTAGCCAAGAAGTCGGGTACTGTTCTGTAAGATAACAAATTAAAGTCTGTGGCACGTTACTCTGAGTTTTATTCCATTCACCGAGTTTAAATCTGATGATAATTGTCAGCAGCTGCTCATATTTTAGTGCTGTAACGGAGACATTTATGCTCTCGAGCGTACAATCACAAATGATTAACCTGGTGAAGAAATGAAGAGGTGAGGAAGTGGAACGCATCGCATCTCTCCCTGGACAGGTTCAGCCAAGTGATTTTCCTCCAAATTAACATCAAAACCTTTATTCAAATGCTGTCGTTCTGAATCATGTTCCCATAGCAACACAATTGCAACAGGAAGGCAAGAAAACATGAGCCCAAGTATTTGATGATGAGCCCCATATTACAGTTTCATTCCAATGCATGCTATTGTTGTTTTGAAGAGGGTGCTCATTTGAAGCCACTTCGGATCCGTCACACTGCTGAGTGATTTCTGGATTGTCTGAAATACAATATGTTTTCCCCATTTAACAAAGGCACCTGAGATGCAACTGGCTACTGCTACAGCTAAGCGCCATGTAATATCGAGGGACTTCAGAGAACGAGGCCGATCTCAACCCCCCCGTCCTCATTTTCAGCAGAACATGTGGAGCTCCCCTTGCTTGTGTGCTCTCGGGCTGTCCTCAACCTGGTTGTCATGGGAACAGGTGTCATGTGACCAAAAGTCAGGCGAACTTGGGCAAAGGAGGGGAACTGGCCCCGTGGAGGCAGTCAGCAGTGCTCTTGTCTCTTCTGACACGTTACCTTGGAAACAAGCCGGGGAGACAGGAAGCAAGGATTAGAGTAAGCCCCTGTTTGTTTGAATAAGAGTGAGGATGCTGGTCGGACTCCAGACTGTGCTTTGTCAAGGGGGGTTCATGGGGGGTGTTGTGTGTACAAGAGTCATGTTTGCTGCACAGTGGAGAACAGTATGAGTTTTGATGTCAACATGAGAGGCCTGTGTTTCCGCAGCCCAGCTGCGTAAGGCCACAAATAACAGGCATCATAAATAATTCATCCACTATAGTGCAAATGATTGCAAGAATTCTATGTCTCAGCCATCTTATTTACACCCCCTCACCCCATAATTAGATCTGTGATACTGTAACACTCCCCACCTCGAGGAGAACTTACAATCCAAGAGTAACCAAAAAGCATTTTATGCCTCATGAGTCTCACTGATAAAATGCTTATATTTATGGGTGAAAGAAAGTATTCTGCTTTGTATTTGAGTTATACTACATGACATTTTAAAACATTAATCTTGAAACTTTCCTTGAAAATGGTAAAAAGTTAATTTTTTTAATTAAAAGGTATACAAAGAGCACATTTCTTCAAATGTTTTAACTGGATAAAAAAATGTTTCCTTTACTTTACTATGAACCCTCTTATTTTCCTTGCCCCATGAATGTTCATGCTCCGAATATGAGTTACACAGCGTGAAACGTGAAGCCCCTTGAGCAGCGGCATGGCTAAGGGACGGAAAAAGCCCTGTTCCACGTTTTCCCCTGAGAGCTGCCAGAGTAATTATTTAACATCAAACAGCCGGGCTGCAAGGTTAATAAAGGGGATGTAACTGAGCTCCCAGAGGCCCTACAGGACTAATATTTACTGTTGATTTGGACGTACTTGAGAAGGAGTCTGACAGTCTCTCAATATCGCTGACAGTTCTGGGGATGGATGGGGGTGAGACGCGCTGGCCTGGGGATATTTTACAGGTCCCAGTGCCTGTCGATCACAATGGCTAGAGCCTGTTGCTGCTGAGCTTGATCCTGTGTGTGGTGAGAAAATTGCAGAGAACAGCACCTCGTATTTTCAGGGGTGCTAGAACCTGCCACTGATAAAATCACATTATATATGCAGATAAGACTGTAGGTAAATAAGGGCTTCTGGGCTGTCATCACTATGCTATCTCTCTCATTCTCCATCTCTCCAAGCAGAAAAACCTGGGGAACTAAAGAAAGAAGCATCTGATATGAAACCTCGGTGCCTCTGGGTTCAAGTGCTCATTCAACAACGGGTGACCCACTTATTTTAATTGCTTATCCACAAACACAAAGGGGAAAAAAGATAAATAGCACAGCCTTGTTCCACCACCATCCCCAATGCTTAAATACGCAACATTTCACAATAACTGTATGATCAAGGCACTTTCACACTTCAAAGCATAAAAGTGAATATATTAAGGATGTTCAGCCCAAAAAACTTAAGAGTGTGTGAATTATCGGCAAACAAGCTTAACATATGTACAGTGGACTGCAGCCACGAACATATGCTAATTTGCTTTCACTAACATCTACAGTATGTTCACATTCACACAGCAGGCTCCAAGTATCAAGATCTCTAAAAAAATCTCTATAGACGATCCCACTCAGTCTCACTGCTTCTTATCATGTCTGAAGTGATCTTGACAGATATAAAAGCATCAGTATTATTTTCCTAATATTTTAAGTCACTCATCCTCATGATTTCCTCCCTTTCCATTTATCAATTCAAAATAGTTCATAAATGACCCTTAAGGGATGTGGAATCATAGAGCAGTACCTCCATTTAGCGCTGATGAAATGTACTTTGATGTTTTTCTATTGCCATTTCAAAGTGAATTGCACAGAAATTCAGTTTATATTGTTGAAATTATTTAGCATGAAGCTGACTCCCACAACAATGTCTTGTCGTTCGGTCTCAAACCAATTATGGTAATATTGCTTCAATTGGCTAGATAAATACTCTGGCTCGAAAGCTCTCGGAGAATAGATTTGGGCAATATTTCGCAATACGTGCTGTTTTTCAGATCCAATTTTCATAATGAATATTTATTCAATCAGTTACGAAGCTCAATGCAAAAAGGCACAGCCCCTGAGGACAAGCGGTGGCTTTAGCCAGAGGCCTGTGACATTTCATAGTGGTAATGCCATGAAATATTTCACCATATTGGTGGCATTTCCCATTGTCCCCGTTCTTTGTCTGATTTTGAAATGTGGGATGAACGTACAGCATAGAAGACTCAACAAAGCACTTCTTGCAAGGACTTCTTCTACTGTAGTCCAAATTTTCTCTCTTTTAATGAGTTATTTGAGACAACTACGCAATGCACATCACGTCACAAGCCCTGCCCGATTGTGCGCGGCCATCAAGAAGCAGCAGACGGAGAGATATGAAGATACATCAGTTGACATTTTCGTTCAACTCCCTTACAAGCAGACAGCTCTGACAGACAAGCCGCTAACAGCATTCTATTGACCCCAAAATCATTGAATCCCTTTAAAAGAATGCAATGACAGATCGGTGGGCCGTCCTTTACAGAAAGAGCACTCAATAAGTTGACATATTTGTGTTTAGTTTCTCACTTTTCCTGACAGAGCTGTCAAAGCATCCATTCCTCGGAAATATCACGTATGTTCTAATCTCAAACGGTTGTCAGGCATTTTTCCAGGAATAAATGTGAAACTTTAAAGCAGGTAATGAGAAGGCGTATTTTCGGAGAAGCGATTCAGAGTGCTACCTTAAAAAGGAATGGATCTTCCCACAAGGGGCGTGCGGAATGATGAATTGCATATGATATGACACGGAGAGCTTGAGAAGGAAAGGGAGGTAGCAGGCTTTAATGCTGTTGTCTAGTTCCTTTCATTCTCTGCACTGCTCCCCGTGTTGTCTTCGCTTTTTCAGTCTCAAGCTATTCTCCCCCCATATTGTCCCATTCATCTGCCCTGACACCAAGACAATGGCTAAGGGACCATCACATGCCTCTCAGCGCTTTGAAAAATGAACTCTTTCTCACTTTCCTCTTACATTCTCAGCAGTATAAAACACCCCACATCTCTCAGCACGTCTACGCACTCGGCACTCTGAATAAGGCTTCTTGTGATTGAAGCCAAACGGGGAGCATGGAAGAGATTTCTTCTTTAGAGTGAAGGTTGAAATCAGTCTGTAGAAAGATCACGGAGGTCACAGCTCTCGACTGGTGCGAAGGCGCAGACGTGTGTCCCCAAGGTGAGGGCGATGGCAAATTGCTTTTCAAATAGAAAGAGTCACTTCCGCTCTCAATGGAACAGAAATGTTGATTGTGTTAACAGAGAGAGTCGTGAGAAGTGTACCATGATACTGTGTATTTCAGTTATGAGAATATGGCTACGAATTAGAAATATCTTTATATCAAGCCGTAAGGGATTTTTCGACTGTCCACATAACTAACCTAACTAAACTAAATAATAGTCATAGTTAACCCAAAAAGCAAAATTGTCATCCCTGAACCATTTTAACATCGGCATGTGGCTAAGCAATGTTAGAAAAGAATATACACCAAATTTTTGGCTCCGGAGATAGAGGAAAACAGCAGAAAATATTAGCCAAGTAAAGGTTAATGATGAATATGCTGTACCGCAGTGACCATAATATCTAATAATATAATCACTATCTAATATTATGATAAAAGATTACGAACATGTCTTTCTTGTTGAAACTTTCTTCACACACCATGTTATTCCATGATTGTTATTTATAACATTATTATATGGTTAGCTTACATATGCTAATGATACATACAGTGATACATTTCGTTCTTTTTAATAATCATGTTTTATAAATCATGTTATGGAAGGAAAACTAATTGTGAAACATTCAGTTTTATTTATTTTTTTTATTCTAACTTTAGCATGCCATTGATTAAAAAACAAGTGTGAATTGGATAGAAGATGGCATTTGAATTCATAGTTTCTAGCATATTTTTACATCAGTGTGTGTAGATTGATTTCTCCAAAATAACTATCGAACACAACATAATTGTCAAGGAGCTGTTGACATGAAATTGACACAGATTTTGGCAAAGACCCAAACAATCAAACCATACAATAAATTAAACAAAACAAACAAACAAACAAACAAACAAACAAACAAACAAACAAACAAACAAAAAAATGAAAAATGAGTTGTGTTAGAATGGAGTTGCATGCATTGCTCAGGTGTGATTTTCCCCTGATGTTTCTAAAACATCTTTAAATCTTAATGATTCCCTTCTATAAAGTCTGATCTTCTTTTTTCTATTTGGATTCAAGTCAGTTGGCCATTCTATCGGCTTTATTTTCTTTTTCTGAAAATAGTTGAATTTCCTTGACTGTGTTTGTGAACACTGTCTTGCTGAAATGTTCTACAATCATGCACCATGTTTCTACAATCTTCATCACCCTGGTAATGTAGGTGTTTGGACAGAAGCAGCTAATATTCATTTACACTGACAAAGAGCAGAATTGCTTTCTAACTACTGAGAGATTTCAGCTGCTGTCTTGGCTTTTCATGCCTTTTTACACCTCCCTTCCTTCATGTTTTCAATTCTTTTTCCCTGTGTAATTTTATTTGATTACACATAGCATAATATCTCAATTAATTAGTTTTATGTTCTTTTTTTTGAAGTATGGATGATTTTGGTTATTACCGACATCTGGTGAAAATTTTAAGTCAACAGCACCTTTAGAAATGCATATACTGTACACTGTATACTTCAATGTTACTTAAGCATACTTTATAAATTGAACTTAAAGTATATTTCTCTTTTTGTAAGGGTAATTATAATGCCCAGAAAGCATCTAGATCAGAAGCACACCGGGATTTAAGACACATGCTAACATGTCATTTGCTGTACAAAAGAGAAGCTGTGGATGCCGTAAGGCCTAATATTTAATCAGTTCAGCAATGATACAGTATACCCGATTGCTGTCAAAACAAATGTGTAAAGCACTGCTCAGCTTTTAAAACTCCACCACTATGTCTTGAAGGTAAAAAAGCATTTTCTTTTTAATGGTTTTCATTTTGCTGCATGTAAAACGCTAAGCTCCATCAGACCCCCGGTGTGTTGTTCACCAGAAAACAAACGACCTATTTGTTGTTTAGACAGCATCTTCAAGAAAAAAAGAAGTCAAAAAAATTAGTACTGCACCTTCTCTGAGAGCATTAGGAAGAATCTAGCACTCCAAGGCACAATAGCTTGTGTTTAATGTTCAAAATGATTGTTGACTTTACACCCTAATTCTGTTCCCAGTCCACCACGAGCCGCTCAGTCTGCTGACACAATACAGACAACAGAAACTGCAAACACATTCTCCCAGTACTTGCTAGGCCAATGAAAACATCATCAGCTGCCTGGTGATTACTGCTGTGGGCACATCATTGATCTCCCAGAGAGCTGGTCCATCCCGTCACCGCTCTCACATAATGGCCAAACTTTTTCCCTGGGCTCTAATCGATATGCCGTGAGAGCCTCCACTAATGTGGCCTGGCCACGATGGCGAACCCCCATTAACTGTGATCTGCGAGAAGTGGATCACCTCCCTGCATTCAGAATGCCTTTACTGACCCTAAAGCATTGGTTGTGCTTTAAACCAACAATCCAAACAGATCACAATTACTACTATTTCACCGTTTACTTACGCACTTTCCCTTCGGCAAAAATCAGAATGGCCTGACTTGAAATGGATGCATAATTAATTTTTGTTTTGATTTGGCTTCATGAAAGAGGGAATCTCTAAATAATGCATGCCTTTACTGTGTCTTTTTAATAGGGTTTGCTCTCTGAGCCTAGTGCATTCTTTGCTGTCCTGAAGGAAGAACTGGTTATTGGGCGGTATCGATTCTTTTCCAACCCCTCTAGTGAGGAGACATTAGTCAGCTCTGGCCGCCCGCCAACTAGTCTACATAACTGAGAGTCTGGCGTGTTGCATTCAGGTTGAAGGATATTTTTAATCTCGTATATGCAGCCACTGTAAATCGGGTTATTTTCATAATTAAGAGAAATTGCTGCACCGCAAGATCAATAGGGTTAAAGATATACAACCGACGGCAGTAACGAGCCAATCTAAATTCGAACTCACAGTTAGCCTGCGTTTAGTGAGAGTGCCAGAACTAAGCAGAAAAGCACAATGGAAAGAAACCTCATTCACAAATTCAGCATTAGAAAAGATGACAAAACAAAACATATATACATATCTTAATATATCCAGGTAAATTCTGAATGCAAGTTAAACTTTATTGACATCACTATTGGTCAAATGTTAAATGGCACAAACATTTATTTCTAATTGTACATTTTAGTCTTTAAAACATAAAGCACAATGGCGTTTAAAGAAGTGAAAATGTACTGTTAGTTTGGTCACCCTCAGGATATTCAAAATGTAGATGCATTTTTCTTCAGTAGAACATTACGGATTAACCTTTCTAGCTGAAACTTTGCTACTGAGGTTGACCCGCATTTTATGAATTATCACCAAGGAGCTAAAAATCTACTCTAATTTTCTACTGAAGTAAAATGTCACCTATATCTTATGAAATGACTTACAAAGTGACAAACAGATTAATGATAACCTTTTCTTATTGTGTTGGCATGACAATGTAATACCAAAAACCTTAGAATCAACTGTACCCACCAATAAGCACATATCTGAAATTATGAAAAGTATAAAGTTTTTATAGTTCTACAACTGGGTGAGCCCTTAAACAAATTTACAGCTCAAATTACTTTCAATATATTAAGTTACTGTACTTTAAATAGTTATCGTGATTGAAGTAAGCTGTAACTGAAGAGAATGAACTATTCTGTATTTAAATGAGACTGCGATGTTACAGGCCTGCATGGGCATGAGCTAGAAACAGAAAAATAATAAGTGTTGACAGGCGCATGTATGCTGCAGAATTAGCTTGACTTGGACGATGATATACACTTAAGATTTTTTAAAATGCCACAAAAAGAAACCTTAAGTTGGCAGATGGCAGATTTCATCAAGTGTGCGGACAGTGGTGTTAATGTGATGCATGGACACTGATCACAGTATAGTCAAGTTCATGCTGTTAATAAATTTTATTAACAAATTTTTTTTTTTTTTTTTTTTAAAGATTTATTTTTGGCCTTTTTGCCTTTATTAAGTGGATAGGACAGTATTATAGACAGGAAGCGAAGTTGGAGAGAGAGAGGGGGCAGGGACGGGAAATGTCCTCGAGCCGGGATTCGAACACGGGACGCCCTGAAGTGCTACTGCACCATATGTCAGCTCGCTAACCACTAGGATATTGCGCCGACAACAACAAATTTTTTAAAGATTGAAGCACTGTCATACACAGATTCCAATAAAAAGATGTATTCGCACGGCAGAAGAAATATGAAGAAATGTAGGTCAAGGATTGTTTTGAGATCGAATCGAGACTCACAGAATCATAATAAACTTTATTGACATCACTATTGGTCAAATTTTAAATGCCACAAACATTTATTTCTACTTGTACCTTTTAGTCTTTAAAAAACATAAAGCACAATGGCGTTTTAAAATGGCGTTTTCTTCAGTAGAACTTTACGGATTAACCTTTCTAGCTGAAACTTTGCTACTGAGGTTGACCCGCATTTTATGAATTATTACCAAGGAGCTAAAAATCTACTCTAATTTTCTACTGAAGTAAGAAATGTAGGTCAAGGATTGTTTTAAATCGAATCAAGACTCACAGAATCATAATCGAATTCCCTAATGTTCCTAAATATTTCCAGCCCTAGCTTTATACATAAGCGTCACATTTCTGTTTTTAAATTCTTCAAAAAATAACTTTGTAAGTGCTTCGTCAGTGCCTCAAGCTAGACTTTTTTAAATATGAGGGACAGGTAAAAAAAAAAAAAAAGGTCATAAGCAAAATCACACTACAAATGCTGTGGATTGAGCTTAGCCAGCTTTGAATTGTGAATATTCCCTGAATTCAGTTTCTTTGAATCCATCTCAAAATGTTCCTCCGGTGGCTCAGCAAAGACTTCCCATCTGTAATTAGTTACAAATTGGACGTATCGCTAATCCTCAGTTTAGGCTTTGCATTTACATTTACTTTTATGTTTCTGGCAGACACTTTGGTGCAAAAGTCTCCCCTGGTTTAAATAATGATCCGATTCTCTCTCCTCTGGGTTGTCGATGCGAGGTCGCCTGGGAGGATGAGTGAACGCTCACAGGGTAAGAGTGCCGGTTGAATTCATCAGCCCACAGGGAAAGCGGCATCCCACCCGGCCGATGCTTCCAAAGAGCCCAAATGTGCAATTATAAACACACTGAAGCAGAGTCGCTTCATTTTAGTTTTCCATTATATTCAGTTGAATCATTTGGAGAGAAATAATGAGTCAACCTAATCAAGGACTTCTCCTTTTTGCTCAACAATAATTACATAGTCAGACCCGCTGCAGAGCAGTATGATTTATGACAGGACATGATGGATATTAATGGATTTCTTAATTGGTGCATATGTTTATGAAATTGCCTGGCTGGCACTGACATAACAGGCTGTCAGGTAATGCGAGCCCTCTTCAGAAACAGCCTGGGTGGCTATGAGGATAGAACTCAGTTTGCTGCAGCTCTGTCTCTGCAAATAAAAAGGAATACGAGAAGAAAAGGCTGGGGAAAAAAATCCAACAAAACCAAGCTGTATTGAGGAAACCCACCGTGCTCGTGTAAAAATAATGTATCACTGTTGCATGGATGCATTTTTAATGCTTCTTTTGTTTAAGAATGACTGGAAACAAAGACTCCGCAACATTAAACTTTCATAAACAAACCCACTCGCTTTTTATTGGAACTAACCGCGAAGAAAGTACTTTAGTGAGGGTTTCATATAGGATGGTTGCGTCACCGCTAAGAACGAGTGATTTTATTCTGTTTTGTTCGCCTCTTGAGCCCAGACAGAGCTGTCAAAACAAGACTCTCTGCCTATAGGTCAAATTAGTTGATTGTTTTCTCAACTCACTTCCTGGGCTCATAAGATCATTATAGTAACTCAATACTGGTTTAATAGAGCGTGCGGTTTGAGGGCAGATGTGTGTATGGGATACTGGCATGGTTCAGTTGCTTTTAAGATATGCGTGATCTGAAACCCCAGTAATTAAATAGTCAAACAAACTGTGAAGTATCACTCCAATTATCTGCACTGGATGTATTCAGTCATGTCTAAAAACGTTCAGGTTTAGTCTACTCATCAGAAGGCAGTCAGGCGGGAAGGTAAATTGTCATTGAGGTATCGGCGCTCGCAGCATTAGCCGAGGAAGAGAATACAATTTAATTTCATTGTAATTCTCCTTAACCAAATTTGCTCTTTGCCTCAGTGAGGTTGAAGACAGGAGGAATGGCATTACGCCGGTTGATCGGATAAAGTCGTGTAAAACAACCTGAAGATGCGTTTTATGTAAGATCTGAGCTTTTAGAACTCAATTTTAAAAGTTCAACCGCATGATTTAGTTTAGGAGTCTCTAAAAGCTTCACAGAAGTCGGGTAAAATCATGCTAGATTATTTACAAGCTATTATTTCGCACACATATCTGTTGCTGCCCGTAACTCATGCAGAGATGCAGCCTAGATATAGACTCATTTCACATGCTGCATCCAAAAATGTAGAGAAAGGGGGCACATCCGAATCCAATGATCGTGCTGTATCCTGTCTACTGAGATACCTTTATCTGATTGATTTTTAAAGGCAGTGTAGATGTATCTGCCTCTGTCTATAATAGTCCAAAATCCTGTGCTTTTGATTTTACGATAGTGGAGCCAAAACAAAAAAAGATGTGGTTGGTGGTCATTTTGTGGACATTTCTGACCCATTTGTTTAAACTATTTCTAATTCAAAATGAGTACTATAATGAAAATGACTTGGATTTCACCCAAAAATGAACGTTCTGTCATAATTAAGTCACATTCCACTTCTAAGTCTGTATGAATGTTTCTTTCTACTCTTGAACACATATAAAATATTTGAAACATTACCAATAAAGACCTACTGACCAAGCATCTGATTGTTATAAGGCTTGTTGTGAGGTTTTTTCAATTCATTTGAAGTCAATTTCTAGAAACTGGAATACCACAGCTCCGAATAAAAAATTAGCAAACACAATAACTGACCACATTTCACAGTAGCCATAGTGTAAGTAGTCACAGAATGTGTTATTTATTTTGGTCAAATAAATGCTATTTTTAATGTTATCCTTAACAATTCAAAAGCAAAATTAGGCCAATATCTTTAAGCTGATTAATTTTCCCTGCTGGTTAAACCACATCATATGTTTTCTGCCCACCACTTTTTTATTATTTTACTGGTATTTTGATTTTGGTTAATGTTCAATGATTTGCTTGGTTTATTTATGCTTTTTTTTTTTAAATCAGGCAGTAAATTGTATTTATATAAAAGAAAGTTAAGCGGCATGGTGGCTCAGTGGTTAGCACTGTCGCCTCACAGCAAGAAGGTGGCTGGTTCGAGCCCCAGCTGGGTCAGTTTGCATTTTTGTGTGCAGTTTGCATGTTCTCCCCGTTCACGTGGGTTGTCTCCAGGTATTCCAGTTTCCCCCACAGTCCAAAGGCATGCGCTATAGGTGTATGTACTGTAAAGGTGTACTATTGGCCTTAGTGTATGTGTGTGAATGCGAGAGTGTATGGGTATTTCCCAGTGTTGGGATGCGGCTGGACGGGTATCCGCTCTGTAAAACATATGCTGGATAAGTTGGCGGTTCATTTCGCTGTGGTGACACCTTATAAATAAAAGGGACTAAGCTGGAGGAAAATGAATGAATGAATGAAAAGAAAGATGGCCAGATAAAAGATAGTTGATTATTAATAAAGTTCAGAGATCAGTTCAAACTTTTCTGAAGTTATTATTTTTTTAATAAAATCAGTTGTTCACTATATGGGTTTGCCTTATGTTTTTGCAATCATTCAAAAAAATGAGGAAATGAATATTTATATTTATTGGCAAATATATCAGCTATTGGCCTCCAAATATAAAGAGTTATCAGTTTTTCCATATAGAAAAATTCTGATATCAGTGAATCCCAGTGCTTTTCTTTTTTTTTGCTACTGGAGAAAACTCATACCAAAATATTATCTGTTGTGTTTTCCATTACACCACCACACTACTTGATGACTCCTAAGAACCCCAGTAAAACAAAAAGGTCCATTGCTTACAAGTAATTGGCAATGATGGTGATGACAATATCTAAAGAGAAGCATTATCAAAGAGAAGAAGATGGCAGACGCTCCTCCATATGTGGTTCAGGTCTCCCACAGATCGAAGCTGAGAGAAAGACAGAAAAGGATGTTCTGCTCGGATGGACTCCTCTACATCTGCCCTCAGGGCTTGCGGTTTCTCATTAAATGCAGACAAAGACTCCATGTTTTTCGGCTCCTGACAGGGGCCGGGTTGAATGTACGGGGACCGTAGACATGATCAGCCCATCTGCGGCCCTGACTTGCGGGCCTGCCCTGAGTAAAAGGAAGGTTTGTGGAAGAAATCGAGAGCAATAATGCAGTAATCTCATTTTTCAACTGCCACTGCTGATGCACGATGTGTACCAACATACACATGTACACAAAAAAAGCTGCATTTCAATTCTGGCTTGAAATCTAATCAGCCACATGGGTGCAGGTTGCACGTTTGTGAGTGGTGTGACGAGGGTGTCGTTCGCACTTCTTGTGAGAAGAACAGCAGGAAGGCTGTTTTATTAACCATCTTTCACCATTACCACACCGCCTCCCTTTCCGTCACTCCTTCTCCTCGCTTCCTTACAGCAGCGGAAGTTCATCCTACATTGTTTCCATCTCGCCCATTTAGAGTTTCAAGGGCTCAGACCTGTCACGAGGCAGCCAGATGCTTGTATTCACCGCGTTCGAATGTAACAGAGATTTACAAAGCTAAAGATTATTGAGCTGCGGTGTCTATTCGAAATAAAATATCCCCTATAATGCTCGCAGTTATTGCCTCTTATGGCCAGGGAGCAGGATCTGTAATCTGGCTATTTTTATCGCATGCGACCATGGAACTATTGTCAGCTCCAGACTTTGTTCTTTGCGGGGATGAGCGCCGCCTCGGGCAGTAATCACTCTGACAGGCCTCTAGTCTCAGAGAACCTCTGGATTTGTGATTCTCTCGCTTCGTGTTCTTCGGATACATCAGGATTTGTAATATTTCAGTCTTCTAGCAGCTCAGACTTTCATATTTCATGACAGACAACTATGGACAGCACAGTCTGATCCATGCAAAATGTGGTGGGAAGTGGTATTGGTCTAAAAAACCGTATCCCGTTTTTCTCTATAGACGTTGCTAAGAGTGTTCGTTTGATGGATATGTTTACTTTGTGGTGAACAAATTAGCTTTTATTAACGCAAATTGCACTTTTGCTACCAAGTGAAGAAATATAGGATGTACATGCGGTAATTGGTTGAACGCTTAAAGAAAATCTCCAAACCACAATTTGATCATTATTTTGCTCATTGCTGCTGGAAGTTTGCTAACTAGACCACCAGCCGTTATATAGAAAGTTAAATCCCAAACTGATTAAAAGTTTTGACATTTGTGGCATGTGGTTCAAAAATTTTGAAGCATCCCACGGTTTGTAAGACACACACAGGCACAATCTTTTTAATAAACTGTGGGATGAGTCGAAATTATTTTCCTTGGAAATCAGCAGGATGGCACAGATGCTGTCGACAAGAGCTTAACTTGTATTTAACCCAGAACCAAGGGCGCAAAAATGGGTAGCATATGTACAGAAGAAGATGCCTGACGGCGATCTCTAGCTCGCAAATTGACTGGCTGGCACACATAAAATTCTGTAATGTACACTTTGTTTTGCTAATGTTTAATGTTCCTATTACATAAAAAGCGATATAATCACTCATGTGCTCAGTTTTCACCTGCATTTGACTGCATTTCAACTAACTTTTTGAAAAATACACTTTTTTGGTTGAAAAATTAGCAAAAACGGCTGACAGTGGTGATAATAAACACACTGAAAATCTTTCTTGTAATAATAGTCACTCATAATGAAAAGTGAAATCTCATAATAATGAGAAACTCTTTTTTATTATTATTTACAATTAATTTTCATATTCTCATTAATTCAGTTTCTCATTATTACAGAATCATTTGCATTACTCCACTGTGTCTGTGACAGAAACCAGCTTCCATGTTCACCAAATGATCCCCCAAAAACGAGAAAACCCTGCACATCATAGAAGATGCCAATGTTAGCATTTTGTTTTAAATAAAGATATTATCATTGGCCTGTTATGAACAAACACTGCAGCGTATTACTGAAAAAATGCTGTTTTGAAAACAGCTGAGCTAATGAATCACTACTGAAGAACGTAGAAACAGATTACTACAAATGCAGAAGGCAGCAATCATACTCATTTACATAACAAACACACTCACAAAGGTTTTCTTGATCCATTGGCCTGCTTTGGTGATCTAAATTCTCATTTGGGTCTGAGAGCAGCCCTTCATTTGGTCACTGGGGCCAAAAACCCGGCACTGGCTCAACAAGAAACGGACGAGCAAGAGCCAAGTCTAATTAAAAATTGGAGCGCAGATGTTTTGCCTCTTCACTTTCCTCTCAGACACGTCTCCTCTGCATCTGAGGCTTTCATGCCAATGAGACGCACTTTTAGAAGTTCATTAAAGTGATATTACTGGATTTAAACTCGGGGCAATATGCTTGAATATCAGCATGCGGAACGTGACGTGTCAATGTCTGAACTGTGATCCACGCGAAGGCTTTTGCAGCGTGAAGATCGTCACATAATACTGCAAACTGACAGCTCATTTACATAATGGAACAAGATGACAGTGATTTGTACAGTCAACTTGCCGGAAACTTTCGAAACTAAAACCATTCGTGAAAATGCTAATCTAAACAAGGCTAAAAGCCGCTCGGGATAAAAAGCCCCCTTTGGTTTTATTTCCACCAAAAATACATTATAGCACCACAGCAGATTCCGAAACACCTGTTTGTCTCCATCCTCTGCAATTTTCCTGATGTTTGACATGCACAACAATAGGTTGATTTTGAGATTCTCACACATATTGTGAGACCAAACACTTGTTTTTGATTCGTTCAGGCTGATTGCATCAATTTTTTTTTTGACAAACTGTTAGATAAGTGGAGGATAATTTGATAAATCCTCCACATTGTAGGGACTACACACACACACACACACACACACACAAAGGTTTCACAAATCCTCATAACTCCTATCTTATCTGTTTAGTTACCATGGTGATGTCAGTTCAGAAACGTACAACTTGTCAGATCTTGAAACAGGATGTTTCTGTGATACGACCCCAGAGATCTGAGCTTTAAAGTGCAAGACAGTTCACAGATTTTCTCTGATACACTGGATTTCAGATATTAATTTTTTTCCGATTTTTTTTTTTCTCTTTTAATACTTTTTTTATTTGAATATTTTGTTTAATATTTTCTTCTCTTTTAATATATTTTTTACACTACTGAAGAAAGCAACAATTTTCTATCATTATTGTAATGTATTATAATGTTTTTTTCTTAAATAGCAGGTTAAACTAACGATTTTTTATTCAATTTTTTAAAACAATAGTTTAATTATCTTTTTACCCAACTAAAAAGTGCAATATAAATTATATTGTTTTTATTACATACTCTGATATTACTAGTTGCTTTAGGATTTTACAAGTTCTAGTTATGTTTCATTCATTCATTCATTTTCTTTTCGGCTTAGTCCCTTTATTAATCTGGGGTTGCCACAGATGAACCGCCAACTTATCCAGCATATGTTTTACACAGCGGATGCCTTTCCAGCCGCAACCCATCACTGGGAAATATCCATACACACTCATTCACACACATAGACTACGGACAATTTAGCTTACCCAGTTCACCTATAGTGCATGTCTTTGGACTTGTGGGGGAAACCGGAGCACCCGGAGGAAACCCACGCAATCACAGGGAGAACATGCAAACTCCACACAGAAATGCCAACTGACCCAGCCGAGGCTTGAACCAGCGACCTTCTGTGAGGTGATTGTGCTACCCACTGTGCCACCGTTATGTGTTTAAGTAAATGGTCATTTTTGTTGTATTCTCTAAGCTACTCTTCATATTACTTCCAAAAAAATCTATTTAAACCATTTTAGCATGAAAAGGTGCCATGTTTTCTGACATTTATTTTTAGACAGCACATTTTCAATGTTTTAACCTCTAAATAGTTATAAAATCATTAATATCTGGTGGAATAAATCATATTTTCCATAACAAATTAAAACATTTGTTATTCTGGCCAACTGTACTTTTTTTTTACGAGGGGGGGAAATCAGCTCTAAATTGCATTTTTAATTGAAATATATTGAAATATATGTGGGGCCTCATGGTGGCGCAGTGGATAGCACGTTCGTCTCACAGCAAGAAGGTCGCTGGTTCAAGCCTCGGCTGGGTCAGTTGGCATTTCTGTGTGGAGTTTGCATGTTTTCCCCGTGTTGGCGTGGGTTTCCTCCGGGTGCTCCGGTTTCCCCCACAAGTCCAAAGACATGCGCTATAGGTGAATTGGGTAGGCTAAACTGTCCATAGTGTATGTGTGTGAATGGGTGTGTGTGGATGTTTCCCAGTGATGGGTTGCAGCTGAAAGGGCATCCGCTGCGTAAAACATATGCTGGATAAGTTGGCGGTTCATTCCGCTGTGGCGACCCCAGATTAATAAAGGGACTAAGCCGAAATGAAAATGAATGAATGAATGAAATATATGACCAATAACCCACTCTATCAAAATCATTGTCTGCTCATATTAAACAATTTGTGGCACACGTCGGACTCAAAAGCAGCTTTTTCAATTAAAAGCATGCGGTATGTCGATTAAGAAGCAGTTGTAGCGTCATACATATCGCGGGGGTCTCATCAAAAACGCTGATTCATGTTCAGAACGAGATCTCATCACTCTGCCGGTGTTTCGGATGCGAGCTCAGCAGTGCTGCTTTCACTCTGAGTAACCCATGCCATCTGCCACGCTCAGCGCTCCCCGCTGAGAGACCATTAATTACCAGATTCACTCTGTGGGACAGTGGCAACTCAAACACTCACTTTAAGCACTTAAGTGCATGCCAGGAAATCACAAGTTATTTAATCTATCACTTAATTAATTCATTTATTAATTAGAGACTTTTGAATGTAGCATTAATGTGCTGATTTTACATCCTATGTACCTTTTTTCCTACGCCCCATAAGGCTTTGTGAGATTATGTTAAAAGGATAGTTCACCCCAAAACAAAAATGTGCTCACATTTAAGCTCGCGCTTAAGTGGTTCCAAACCTTTATGAGTTTCTTTCTTTTGTTGAAGCATTATGCAACCATTGACTTCCTTTGTATTTGTTTTTCCTACTATGGAAGTCAATGGCTTGATAGGTTTCCAGATTTCTTCAGAAAATCTTCTTTTGTGTTCAACAGAAGAAAGAAAGTCAATCAGGTTTGGAACAAGTGAAGAATGAATAAATAATGACAGCATTTTCATTTTTGGGTGAACTGTCTCTTTAAATTTAAAACAATAAGGTACAATAAGGTGACATTTTCTCCTCACAGTTCATCCATTGGAAATAAAAAGGCAACTTAGAATTACTTTCAGCAGAACACAAACACATTTGTCTTTCTGCAGCAATTTTACAGATGTTGTAAATATTACTATAGCGAATAAACAAAGAATATATGAAAGAGCTTTGGCCGCAGATATGCTTGTGATACTATTGTCTTTTTAACCCATTAAGTGTAAAAAAGCAGAAAGTACTTCTCATGCAGTTTTCATTATGTATATGACATATTTGTAGCACACCCTTTTTATTTAAAGTGATTTGTTTCAGTTTTTTTGAATGTAAGTCCCCCAAACCGGAAGTGCAGCCCTATAACACAGTCATCATATGTGAGAAATGTGGATAACATCCGAGGTGAAACCGACAGATTGTTTCAGGAGCAATTACATTTGTGCACACAAGTTTTAATGATGTTCTGCTGCATTACACTTATGGGCAACATTCACCTGGTATGCAGTTATGATGCAATGCCAGCAAAGCCCCATTTCTTTCTCTTTCTCTCTCTCAGTGTTAGACTCCCAGTGCTTGATTATCCAGTAAAAAAAGCCCCAGACTAATCCCGCTCAGACACCCTTCCTCTTTGGTTTAATATCTTAATTGGAGAGAGAGAGAGCGAGTGGGAGAGAATCAAACTAGCCCACCACTTTGGTTCTCTCTATTTTTCTTGCCGAGATGAAGCTGGAGTGCTGATGTCAGGACAGTGCTGTTTCTGTGGTAATGAGCTGTCAGCGATATGAAGCTGGGCACTCGATTCCTCACATCACCCATCCCCCCCCTCCTTTCCAAATCAGGGCCAGAGAGCAGAGAGCCAGAGAAGCGTTTTCCGGGAAGAGCCCTGGGGACGACAGTGTCAGAGACGTGGAGTAAAAGTGAGCCCAGGAACGGTCAGCTTGGTTGCAGGCTGAGCCAGCGCTGTAATTAGGCCTTTAGATGTCGTCTCATGAATGGAAGGCGGGAAAAGCACTACTCGGGGAACGGGCGTCTCCTGGACTGAAACAGGGCCTGTCAACTTTTTGGGACCCAGGGACCCTCAACCCCAGACTCCCAGGAGTCCAACAACTTGATGATAGAAAGACACTCTGAAAGTCTTTGATATTCATGTTGTCAAGAAATATTTTTACAGAAGTGTTGACCTACTTAAAAAAACATTTTCTGCAATTATTTTGTCACATGACTGATGTACAACAAATAAAAATAATTTAATACAACATACAAAACACACACACACACAAATATATATATATATATATATATATATAT